>CAWUFW010017281.1:0-269645 GCA_963921515.1 Calotriton arnoldi
TGTAGGAAGGTGGAATCTGACTATATGGTTGCCCCCACTTTTTTTATGGTGTTTTGCTGGTTTATGACTTAGTTGGACTGGGATCCTGCTATTCAGGGCCCCAGTCTATCTGCTTTCTCTGTAAAATGGATTCCATGTGCCTTAGGCACATCTCTGATTGGGATCTGGAGTGCCCTTATAAGTCCCTAGTATATGGTATACTATGTACCAAGGGCATAGGTACCTCAGAGGCCTGCCAGGGGCTGCAGCATGTATTATGCCACCCCTGGAAGGCCATCCAAACTGACACCACAGGTCTGCTACTGCAGCCTGGGTAAGGTGGTGCATGCACTCCTTACTGTGATATAGGTTACCTATATCACGAAATACATACACACCTAGAAACCTATAAGTCACTCCTAAGGCAGGCTTTATCAATCCTAAAGGCAGAGTGCATGGTTCCTATGTGAGAGGGTGCCCCTGCATGAGCAGGGCCCCTCTGCAGCGTTCGGAGACCATCTCTGATGCTGTTTGTAGTGCAGCCTGACCATATACTCTTAAGCGCATTATATCCTCGCGGTAAAATGCTAACTTTGGAATGGCTGCACCTAAACATGTCGTGTTTGGTGTCAAACATCTTGGAATACTACCCCCCGCCAATCCTGGCGGCGGGGGTAGCATTCCACCCTTCTAGAGGGAAAGACATGTTAACTCTGGCTTACCCGGTAACTTCTTTCTGAAGCCCTGGCATCACAAAATGGATGCTGCTGCCACAGACACAAGTCTGGCCTCCTGCTGCTGGACGAAACTCCGGCAGGGGAGGCCTGGACAATAGGTTTCCTGTTGCAGGGAGGTGTGACCACCTCCCCAGACAGGATAGTGTGTATTGGGGCTGGGTGGGTGCACTCTTAGAGTGCTTTGAAGTCCTGCACTGGGGGAGCAAAAGGCTCCTCTGTGCATATGCCAGTTCAAACCAGCTCAGGGGCTACCTGCCCCTGCTCTGGCGCGAAACTGGACAAAGGGAAGTGGGTGTAGCCACCCCTCCCTTGACCCTCCCATAGGTGGGGTCATAGAGTTAGTCCCTCCCTGTTTTACTAGTTAAAATGGGGAACCCTTGCCACAGCAAGATTAGATTATACCTGGACGAAACTCTGACACGGAATCCTGGACCTTCGACGCTCTACGACAAGATTAGAGGACTGAAGAATCTCCCTTGGGGTCAAGGAGTGACTCCCCTGCTTGGCAGGCACCAAAGAAGCATCTGTCCGGTTCGCATCACTGAAGCTCCCGTCGGACGCCGAAGTCATCGCATCACCAGAGGTGGATTCTCAGACTTCCCCGAGGCTACCCTGAGTCCCCAGCAAAGCTGAGGCCCGTGGCTATCGTGGGTAACCTGAGACCGTGACCCCTGGACACCGAGCACACTTGCAAGTGCACCATCTTCTGGGTCTCCCAAGAAGTCGTGCTTTGGGCTCCGAGTAGCCCTAGCCTCCAGCACCACCTGCACCGAAGATCACTGGCCCCCACTCCACGAGTGTCCTGTAAGCCAGCTCCACGTGCGGCGTCACGAGGCTCCTTCGCGGTCGCTAGCCCGTTGGCTAGTAGCCCTTACCGAAGGCCAATCTTTTCTTTACTTGGCAGTCTGGTTGCTCCAGGCCTGCCCTCACTTACCCTTGCTGGGTGAGTTCCCCAGACCTTGCTGGTCTGCACCATCGACGATCTTCAGCTACATCGAGACTTGCCGTTGCCAAGGCTTGTTGGGTCCAATCTGGTCGCCGACACCGCAGCACTCGACAGACATCGTGTACCAGCCCGAATCCTGCTCCTGGTCGCCGACAACGCCTCCTGGACCTCGTGGCTGCAGAAACGAGACGACCGTCAACGCACCTGAAGCACTCGACATCGGTGGGCATCTGTCCATCGCCTTCCTGGTCACTGGCTAGTGACCCAGACTCTGTCCCCTCTGCTTTCAGGTTCTTCAGAACTCCGATCCACTCTTGGATCCACCCGGACACTTTTCTCCTGGTCGCCAGCAGCACTTTGCAGCAGATCGCCATAAGAACCGACGACGAAACCCGACCCCGAAAGGCACCTATGCACCCGGCTTCCCTGGGTGAGGTAACACGAGTACTCCGGTGCTCCCGTGGGTAGAGACTCTTCAAAGTCCTAGATCTCAAAGGGTTTTGTCCTAGTCCTCTTTAAAGTGTCCCTTTCCTCTATTTTCCCGATCCCGACTTTCTCCATAGAAGTTAACGGCGTATCGCGGTTGTGTATTTACACTGCACGCGTCTCCCGTGGGTCCCCTGTGTCACTACCTTGGGTGGTTCCTTGTGGTCCAAGCACTTCTAGAGGCTCTAGGCCTAGTGTCTAGTTCAGTCGTGGTTCGCATACCACTTTATTGGTATATGGTTTGGTACGCCCCTAGGGCCCAAACGTGTATTTGTGCTATTACTGTGATTTAAGATCTTATAACCTATGTATTTCGAACTCTAGCCTCATAAAGAGACTAGAGGGGTGTGTTTAGTAATAAATACATATATTTTGAATATATACCTGGTGTGGTGCTCTTTCATTTGGTCACTCAAGAGATTATAGACTGGTAAAACAAGCTGCTTTACATTCCTTCAAGACTTAGCCTGAAGGCTGCTCTCCACAGCTACCACTAGGATAGCTTTCAATAAGGTTGTCTTTAACCTACCTACCATAAGAGTCGATTTGGACTGGTGCAAGGTGCCCACTATAATTAGTGGACAGCATATGCCAGGCCAACTTCTCACATTGGTGTGCAGCGTGTGGGATTCCAGCTTGCTATTGTTTTACCAGATAATCTCAATTGAATTGATCAACTGAAAACCACTAAAGGTACCTAAGGTACATATAATTTAAGCTTAGAATATCAGTAAGTTCTACTGAACTTAGAGTTGTGTGTTAAGGGATAGCACAACCCTTTCTACAACTCAAGAGAGTTTAGTAGGCCACACTAGAGTAGGTAGTGCATACACCACACCACACTAGTAATGTCTTTAAAAGCAGGATCTAGAGATGCCCTGCAGGAAGCCATTGAGCTTCCCCCTCCAAGTATGACACACTCCCATTCTTGGAACTGAGAGCTTTGTGTAACGTGAGGAAATTAAGGACAGGCCAAAGTCCCACCACCCAACACCTCCAGGAGTTGTTGGTGGCTTATGATCTTAGTAAGTCTTCAGAGACTGAAGGGGTAGGAGCAGAGGGTGGGCCAGCAGATGAGGAAGGGACCAGGGGTACTACTACCCCCAGCCCCCCTCTGAAACTGACCAGGAGGGTGACAATGACCCTGACCTGGAAAACCCAATCCCTTCTGGGGAAGATGAAGATGAGGATCTGGAGAACCACACCTTTGTCCCCCAGGAAGGATTATGAGTGTGCTCAGAAAGTCTAGGTCTCCTTCTCAGGAGTCTAACCACTCTGGCACCTCAATAGGGAGCTCTGTTTCTTCTCACAGGAGGGAATCCTCTCATGAGAGAAGAAAGAGACTGGTCCAGTATGAGGAAACTCAACTGGAGATCAGGAAGAAGCAATTGGCTTTGGATAGAGAATCCCTAGATCTCCTTAGAGAGAGAAGAAAGTTGGGACTAGAGTCCCATGGTGGCAGCAATATCCCTAGAGATAGGGACAGGTCTTATGACCATAGAAACCTAAACAAGATTGTCCCTCCCTACCAGAGTGGGGATGACATCCACAAATGGATAACTGCACTGGAGAGGGCCTGTAAAGTTCAGAAGGTCCCCCAGAGGCAGTGGGCAGCAATCTTGTGGCTCTCCTTTGCAGACAAAGGTAGAGACAAGCTCCTCACTGTAAGAGAAGAGGATGCTGACAATTACACAGTCTTGAAGAGTGCTCTGATAGATGGGTTTGGCCTAACCACTGAACAGTATAGGTTGAAGTTCAGAGACACCCAAAAAGCTCAGACTCAAGACTGGGTTGATTTTGTAGATTGTGCTACAAAGGCTCTGGAAGGTTGGATACATGGCAACAAAGTGCATGACTTTTTAGGATTGTACAATTTGATTATGAGGGAGCAGATCCTTAATAATTGTCAAAACCAGCTTTTGCACCAGTATCTGGTGGACTCTGATCTGACCTCTCCCCAAGAATTGGGAAAGAAGGCAGACAAATGGGTCAGAACCAGAGTAAAAACTAGAAATCAGGGTGGTGACCAGAAGAAAGATTCTACTAAGTCCCAAGAGAAAGGTGGGGATAAATCTAAGGATAAGTCCCCTACAGGGCCCCAAAATTCCTCTTCTGGGGGTGGGTCCCAAACTCCTTCCTCTCCTGAAAAGAAACCATATTGCCATGTCTGTAAAAAGCCTGGGCACTGGAAAACTGATCCCAGTTGCCCCAGGATTGGCAATAAAGAAAATGTTCCTCCCACAACTACTACCAACCCTCCTGGTACTACCAGTAGTAATCCTCCAGTTGGGAGTAGTGCACCCAAAAAGTTGGGTGCTTTTGCAAGAGGAACAGAGGTGGGCCCTAGTTTAGACAGGGACCCCTCAACAGACTCCTCTGACTCTGATGGTGGTATAGGATTTGCCACCTTTACCATGGGTCCCATAGCATTGGGCAGGTACAGACTGGAGCCAATGATTAATGGTCAGAAAGCTGTGGCATTTAGGGACACAGGGGCTAGTGTCACCATGGTGGCAGGGAAACTAGTCCCCCTCACCAGCTTTTACCTGAGTTTAAATACCAGGTGACCAACATTGATGGTGTCAGACCAGATCACCCCATGGCCATAGTCAATCTCAGCTGGGAGGGGGTCACAGGCCCAAAAGAGTGGCAGTGTCCCCAACCCTACCTGTAGATTGCCTGATGGGCAATGATTTGGAAATTTCAGCCTGGGCTGAAGTTGAACACCAAACCCATCTTAGGATGTTGGGCGTCCCTGCAAAGGTTAGTGGGGCTGTGATGGCCACAGCCCCAGCCCAAGACTTTGGAGAGATGGAGCCTGAAAGAATGGCCCACTCTCCCCCAAAAGAGAGCAAAAGGGTTGAAGAAAAGTCTTCTTCCCCCAGACAGTAGGTAAGGGTCAGCCTCCTCAGGGAACTGACCCTACCCCTAGTGAAGGAACTGCCACAGAGGTAGTCAGGTCTGGCCTGGCCACACCCCTGATGGCAGAGGACCCTTCCACGGTGGTACCCAGTCTGGAGCAGGTAACCTGCCCCTCTCTACCCTGCCTCAGTCAGCACAGGGCTGCAGAGGGCAGGGAGGTCAGTGGACCCCCCCGGGCCCCCTGTCCAGAGGAAGCCCCCATCAGCAGATTAGGGGCAGCCAGTCTAGTAGCCCTAGCCAGGTGAAAATTCCTCTACACACTGAGGGATCCCCCATACCTTTATGTAGGGACCTCCCCCAGAAGGACTCTGGTAGGCAAGGGCAAACCTGGGACCAGAAGGTTCCAAACCTGCCATGTCCCTCCAGTGTTCCATCCAAAGGGACCCAACCCCCAGCTGTAGGCAGCCAAAGGTTGACCCTTAGAGCAAAGTGCAACTCAGTCATGGAAAGACAGGCATACATGGTGACCAGTGATCTGAGGAAACTGAGGCCAACATTCCTAGGGCCTCACTTCCCTACTCAGACACCTCACCAGCCTTGTACTTTACCTAAGCACACCAGAGGTAGTGATTCCCCATGGTGGAGACCCTCTCATACCCTTAGGGTGAGGGATTGCTTAGTGGACCATAACATAGGGGGCAACCATGCTAGTGCAGGTGCTTCCTTATATGGCCACTTAGTCAATATAGGCTCAACTGGCCAAGGTTAGCCTTATCTCCTTTCGTTTGGGGGGGTTATGTAGGAAGGTGGAATCTGACTATATGGTTGCCCCCACTTTTTTTATGGTGTTTTGCTGGTTTATGACTTAGTTGGACTGGGATCCTGCTATTCAGGGCCCCAGTCTATCTGCTTTCTCTGTAAAATGGATTCCATGTGCCTTAGGCACATCTCTGATTGGGATCTGGAGTGCCCTTATAAGTCCCTAGTATATGGTATACTATGTACCAAGGGCATAGGTACCTCAGAGGCCTGCCAGGGGCTGCAGCATGTATTATGCCACCCCTGGAAGGCCATCCAAACTGACACCACAGGTCTGCTACTGCAGCCTGGGTAAGGTGGTGCATGCACTCCTTACTGTGATATAGGTTACCTATATCACGAAATACATACACACCTAGAAACCTATAAGTCACTCCTAAGGCAGGCTTTATCAATCCTAAAGGCAGAGTGCATGGTTCCTATGTGAGAGGGTGCCCCTGCATGAGCAGGGCCCCTCTGCAGCGTTCGGAGACCATCTCTGATGCTGTTTGTAGTGCAGCCTGACCATATACTCTTAAGCGCATTATATCCTCGCGGTAAAATGCTAACTTTGGAATGGCTGCACCTAAACATGTCGTGTTTGGTGTCAAACATCTTGGAATACTACCCCCCGCCAATCCTGGCGGCGGGGGTAGCATTCCACCCTTCTAGAGGGAAAGACATGTTAACTCTGGCTTACCCGGTAACTTCTTTCTGAAGCCCTGGCATCACAAAATGGATGCTGCTGCCACAGACACAAGTCTGGCCTCCTGCTGCTGGACGAAACTCCGGCAGGGGAGGCCTGGACAATAGGTTTCCTGTTGCAGGGAGGTGTGACCACCTCCCCAGACAGGATAGTGTGTATTGGGGCTGGGTGGGTGCACTCTTAGAGTGCTTTGAAGTCCTGCACTGGGGGAGCAAAGGCTCCTCTGTGCATATGCCAGTTCAAACCAGCTCAGGGGCTACCTGCCCCTGCTCTGGCGTGAAACTGGACAAAGGGAAGTGGGTGTAGCCACCCCCTCCCTTGACCCTCCCATAGGTGGGGTCATAGAGCTAGTCCCTCCCTGTTTTACTAGTTAAAATGGGGAACCCTTGCCACAGCAAGATTAGATTATACCTGGACGAAACTCTGACACGGAATCCTGGACCTTCGACGCTCTACGACAAGAATAGAGGACTGAAGAATCTCCCTTGGGGTCAAGGAGTGACTCCCCTGCTTGGCAGGCACCAAAGAAGCATCTGTCCGGTTCGCATCACTGAAGCTCCCGTCGGACGCCGAAGTCATCGCATCACCAGAGGTGGATTCTCAGACTTCCCCGAGGCTACCCTGAGTCCCCAGCAAAGCTGAGGCCCGTGGCTATCGTGGGTAACGTGAGACCGTGACCCCTGGACACCGAGCACACTTGCAAGTGCACCATCTTCTGGGTCTCCCAAGAAGTCGTGCTTTGGGCTCCGAGTAGCCCTAGCCTCCAGCACCACCTGCACCGAAGATCACTGGCCCCCACTCCACGAGTGTCCTGTAAGCCAGCTCCACGTGTGGCGTCACGAGGCTCCTTCGCGGTCGCTAGCCCGTTGGCTAGTAGCCCTTACCGAAGGCCAATCTTTTCTTTACTTGGCAGTCTGGTTGCTCCAGGCCTGCCCTCACTTACCCTTGCTGGGTGAGTTCCCCAGACCTTGCTGGTCTGCACCATCGACGATCTTCAGCTACATTGAGACTTGCCGTTGCCAAGGCTTGTTGGGTCCAATCCGGTCGCCGACACCGCAGCACTCGACAGAGATTGTGTACCAGCCCGAATCCTGCTCCTGGTCGCCAACAACGCCTCCTGGACCTCGTGGCTGCAGAAACGAGACGACCGTCAACGCACCTGAAGCACTCGACATCGGTGGGCATCTGTCCATCGCCTTCCTGGTCACTGGCTAGTGACCCAGACTCTGTCCCCTCTGCTTTCAGGTTCTTCAGAACTCCGATCCACTCTTGGATCCACCCGGACACTTTTCTCCTGGTCGCCAGCAGCACTTTGCAGCAGATCGCCATAAGAACCGACGACGAAACCCGACCCCGAAAGGCACCTATGCACCCGGCTTCCCTGGGTGAGGTAACACGAGTACTCCGGTGCTCCCGTGGGTAGAGACTCTTCAAAGTCCTAGATCTCAATGGGTTTTGTCCTAGTCCTCTTTAAAGTGTCCCTTTCCTCTATTTTCCCGAGCCCGACTTTCTCCATAGAAGTTAACGGCGTATCGCGGTTGTGTATTTACACTGCACGCGTCTCCCGTGGGTCCCCTGTGTCACTACCTTGGGTGGTTCCTTGTGGTCCAAGCACTTCTAGAGGCTCTAGGCCTAGTGTCTAGTTCAGTCGTGGTTCGCATACCACTTTATTGGTATATGGTTTGGTACGCCCCTAGGGCCCAAACGTGTATTTGTGCTATTACTGTGATTTAAGATCTTATAACCTATGTATTTCGAACTCTAGCCTCATAAAGAGACTAGAGGGGTGTGTTTAGTAATAAATACATATATTTTGAATATATACCTGGTGTGGTGCTCTTTCATTTGGTCACTCAAGAGATTATAGACTGGTAAAACAAGCTGCTTTACATTCCTTCAAGACTTAGCCTGAAGGCTGCTCTCCACAGCTACCACTAGGATAGCTTTCAATAAGGTTGTCTTTAACCTACCTACCATAAGAGTCGATTTGGACTGGTGCAAGGTGCCCACTATAATTAGTGGACAGCATATGCCAGGCCAACTTCTCACAGGCTGTCTCTTGCTGTGTTATTTGCTGTTCCTACAAGCTTGTGTGACATGTGTAATTTAGGCTCCCTCTCATCTAACAATGCCTGATTGCCCACATAGGGGAATCCGATCCATGAGTTACTTTTGTGTGGCACTGTATACACATCTGTGTAATTGTGATTCAGGCCTCCTCATATGTTGTGTGGTTGCCTGGGGACACTGGCACCCCCCCATCACCTGTTGTGTTTGATATGCAGTGTGAGGCTGCCTGTTTGTGTTTGTGCATCTGCACCACTGCATTGGCATATCTTTAGTGTCCCATTGGCTGTATGTTGTTTGGTGGGTTTCCCCTGCTGTCCTTGGGACTCCTAGGTCATCAGTCAGCACAATGATCATGGTTTGTATGTCCCATTGCTGCCATGGTATGGTATTTGTTCACCTCACATCTACAGTCTCCACAGGATATCTACATTTGTGTGTCCATTGGTGCAGATATGTGGGGCTGCATTATGATGGTCACTTCTGTCATTGTGTTATTGACGAATGTTGACAATGTCAGCCCCCATGGGTGATGTTTGTCTGCACATGGCCAAAGGTATATCTTATTTGCACTGCACTGTTTGCCTCACCCAATCTATGTTGCTATGGGACACAAGCACTACTATGCCACTGATGTGTTTGTTGTTGTGTGACCAGGAATCATCCATGCTGTTTGGCATTTGCAGCTTTTCCCATGACAACACTTACCTTTTGGTCACTGTGGTGATGGGGTGTTATACCCCATTGCCACAATGTTCAAAATGTGCTTCAGCTATGGACCCCACACTTACCTTATGGTCACTGTGGTGATGGGGGTTTAGACCCCATTGCCACAATGTTCAATTGGGCTTGAGCTATGGACCCCACACTTAGCTTTTGGTCACTGTGATGATGGGGTGTTATACCCCATTGCCACAATGTTCAAAATGTGCTTCAGCTATGGACCCCACACTTACCTTTTGGTCACTGTGATGATGGGGTGTTATACCCCATTGCCACAATGTTCAAAATGTGCTTCAGCTATGGACCCCACACTTACCTTTTGGTCACTGTGGTGATGGGGGTTTAGACCCCATTGCCACAATGTTCAATTGGGCTTGAGCTATGGACCCCACACTTACCTTTTGGTCACTGTGATGATGGGGTGTTATACCCCATTGCCACAATGTTCAAAATGTGCTTCAGCTATGGACCCCACACTTACCTTTTGGTCACTGTGGTGATGGGGGTTTAGACCCCATTGCCACAATGTTCAAAATGTGCCTCAGCTATGGACCCCACACTTACCTTTTGGTCACTGTGATGATGGGGTGTTATACCCCATTGCCACAGTGGTCATGGTCGGCTTGCATTGTGGAGGCCACACACATTTATGTGTGACACATGTGATAGGGGTCACATTGTATGCTCAATGTCATGTTCAGTGTTGTAGGCATTTGACACAGACTACACACGCTTGTCATGGTGTTGGTGGGATGTATTTTCAGACATTGCTTATGTTGGAGTAGGCTGGTTGTGTCATGCATTACCCGTCCTATGTGTAGGGGTGGTGGTAGTGGTAGGCATTCATCCCCTTATGAGTGGGGATGGTAGTAGTGACAGGCATCCAGGCCCCCCTGAGTAGGGGTGGTGTTAGTGGTAGGCATCCATCCCCCTATGAGTGGGGATGGTAGTAGTGACCCCCTGAGTAGGGGTGGTGGTAGTGGTAGGCATCCAGGCCCCCCTGAGTAGGGGTGGTGGTAGTGGTAGGCATCCAGGCACCCATGAGTAGGGGTGGGTGTAGTGGTAGGCATCCAGGCACCCATGAGTAGGGTGGTGGTAGTGGTAGGCATCCATCCCCCTATGAGTGGGGATGGTAGTAGTGACAGGCATCCAGGCACACATGAGTAGGGGTGGTGGTAGTGGTAGGCATCCATCCCCCTATGAGTGGGGATGGTAGTAGTGACAGGCATCCAGGCCCCCATGAGTAGGGGTGGTGGTAGTGGTAGGCATCCAGGCCCCCCTGAGTCGGGGTGGTGGTAGTGGTAGACATCCAGGCACCCATGAGTAGGGTGGTGGTAGTGGTAGGCATCCATCCCCCTATGAGTGGGGATGGTAGTAGTGACAGGCATCCAGGCCACCCTGAGTAGGGGTGGTGGTAGTGGTAGGCATCCATCCCCCTATGGGTGGGGATGGTAGTAGTGACAGGCATCCAGGCCCCCATGAGTAGGGTGGTGGTAGTGGTAGGCATCCGGGCACCCATGAGTAGGGTGGTGGGAGTGGTAGGCATCCAGGCCCCCATGAGTAGGGGTGGTGGTAGTGGTAGGCATCCATCCCCCTATGAGTGGGGATGGTAGTAGTGACAGGCATCCAGGCCATCCTGAGTAGGGGTGGTGGTAGTGGTAGGCATCCATCCCCCTATGGGTGGGGATGGTAGTAGTGACAGGCATCCAGGCCCCCATGAGTAGGGGTGGTGGTAGTGGTAGGCATCCATCCCCCTATGGGTGGGGATGGTAGCAGTGACAGGCATCCAGGCCCCCATGAGTAGGGTGGTGGTAGTGGTAGGCATCCAGGCACCCATGAGTAGGGGTGGTGGTAGTGGTAGGCATCCAGGCACCCATGAGTAGGGTGGTGGTAGTGGTAGGCATCCATCCCCCTATGAGTGGGGATGGTAGTAGTGACAGGCATCCAGGCACACATGAGTAGAGGTGGTTGTAGTGGTAGGCATCCATCCCCCTATGAGTGGGGATGGTAGTAGTGACAGGCATCCAGCCCCCATGAGTAGGGGTGGTGGTAGTGGTAGGCATCCAGGCCCCCATGAGTAGGGTGGTGGTAGTGGTAGGCATCCAGGCCCCCCTGAGTAGGGGTGGTGGTAGTGGTAGGCATCCAGGCACCCATGAGTAGGGTGGTGGTAGTGGTAGGCATCCATTCCCCTATGAGTGGGGATGGTAGTAGTGACAGGCATCCAGGCCACCCTGAGTATGGGTGGTGGTAGTGGTAGGCATCCTTCCCCCTATGGGTGGGGATGGTAGTAGTGACAGGCATCCAGGCCCCCATGAGTAGGGGTGGTGGTAGTGGTAGGCATCCATCCCCCTATGGGTGGGGATGGTAGTAGTGACAGGCATCCAGGCCCCCATGAGTATGGTGGTGGTAGTGGTAGGCATCCGGGCACCCATGAGTAGGGTGGTGGTAGTGGTAGCCATCCAGGCCCCCATGAGTAGGGGTGGTGGTAGTGGTAGGCATCCATCCCCCTATGAGTGGGGATGGTAGTAGTGACAGTCATCCAGGCCACCCTGAGTAGGGGTGGTGGTAGTGGTAGGCATCCATCCCCCTATGGGTGGGGATGGTAGTAGTGACAGGCATCCAGGTCCCCATGAGTAGGGGTGGTGGTAGTGGTAGGCATCCATCCCCCTATGGGTGGGGATGGTAGTAGTGACAGGCATCCAGGCCCCCATGAGTAGGGTGGTGGTAGTGGTAGGCATCCAGGCCCCCATGAGTAGGGGTGGTGGTAGTGGTAGGCATCCATCCTCCTATGAGTGGGGATGGTAGTAGTGGTAGGCATCCAGGCCCCCCTGAGTAGGGGTGGTGGTGGTGGTAGGCATCCAGCCCCCCTGAGTAGGGGTGGTGGTAGTGGTAGGCATCCAGGCCCCTATGGGTGTGTATGGCATTGGTGATAGCCATCCCACCCCTATGGTTCTGCTGTTGCTAGTGTGCGTCATTCCTGCATCCCTATGTGTGTGTGACATATTTCGGGTACGTGTCGTTTGTTTGTGTTGTGGGTGTTTGACTTACCGTCTGCGCCGTACGCGTCCGTACCGGTCCCGGTAATAGATGTAGAGTATTGGTAGGACCTGCGCGATGGGATTCATGGTTGGTTCGTCTCGTTCGGGTTTCTCGTGGCTTCGACTCGTACTCGTCGCTGGCTTGTTCGTCTCGTCGCCGTGGATCGTCTTGTGGCGTGAATCGGAGCTTATGTACAGCTCTCCCGGATGGTCTGACGTGCCGGACGTAGCGACGGGTTCGGCGCGTACGGAAGGCGCATCGTACTAGTCTGGCCGGAAGGTGCTGTGTATTTGCTTCCGTGCGACTCGATTCGGCGTTTACGGATACGGCTCGGCGGGGAACAGGAGCTGAAATGGGTAAGTACGGCTTGCTCGGAATCTGTGCTGTTATGCGCATCGTACTTGCTCGTTCGGACGACTGTTCGAATCGGTTGGGAAACACGCGTTCGGCTTGGTTTTTTTCCAGACGAATACTGTTAGGTGCGCGTCCCGCCGAGATCGGAATCGACCCCTTAATATTTAACTATTAATATTTTTTTTAAATATATTCTTCAATTCACAATTTAAATCAAAATATTAGCTCCCCAAATAATTTCGAATTTTGAAAAAATGTAATAATTTACATTTTTTTACAATTATTTTTACATTTAATAAAGATTTTTACAAAATTTATATTTTCACCCAACAATCTTAAATTACTCCCCACCCTTGTCCCCTATAAACCCAACATCCAGCTCCTAAAATGTAATTTTTTTTTACAAATATTTAAATTTTACACCAAATTATTTAAATTACTCTGCACCCTAATCCCCTATAAACCCAACATCCTGCTCCTAAACATTATTTTAAAATCAATAAAAATAAATATTTTAACATCAAATATGAATTAAACATTATAAAAATAACAAGATACTGTGTGGGTTAATTCGCAAATGTCTGACCATACTCCGTCTTCCATTGGAGTGTCTAAATCCGCATCCCATGCCATGCAGGCCAGAGGCGGCGCGCCCGCCACAACTGCTCTCATTGCTTTATATAGTAACGTGATCAGGTGCCGTCCTGCACCACAGGACAGCAAAACGTCCAGAGTATGCTTGGTTGGAGGAGCAGTGGGGTAATTGGGCCAGGTCAATTTGGGCACCTCCGCTAGCCATGCATGACATAGGAAGTGCCCGGGTCTGAGTGAAAATTATCTGCAGGTTTGTTCAAGGGAAATTAAGACCTCACCGGGATATAAGTCTCCCATTAAGGCACAACCACCTTCGTTCCATTCTTGAAAGGACATGTTATCTGTCATTTGCCTGAATGGCATCAGAGTCCAGATCGGGAGTTCTCGTTGGAATGGGACTCGTCTCAGAACTACCTCGGTGAATCGTTGCCATATTTTTGCCTTCTCACAGATTATGTATGGCATGTCTCTTGCGATCACCACTCCTTTCATTAGCACTTCAGGTAGCCATTCAGGAGCCACCAATCCTTTCAACATGCGCTTTTCCCAGTTGTCGCCCTCGCCTAGCCCCTGGGCCGTGTGTTGCAAATGCACAATATAATAATACAGTTCAAGTCTCAGCACCTCCAGGCCCCCCTCTTTATACCGCCTAGTCAGCATGGTTATGGCTACCCTACTGAGATGACGTGCCCACAAAAGTGAGATGAGAATGAAGGTCAGTTGCTTAAATACCTTCATGGGCATAGGGCAAAGGGAGTTTTGTAGGCTATACAAGCATCTCAGCAATAACACTGCTTTGGCGATAGCCAGCCTGCCCATTAGGGATAGAAGCAATGTGTTCCAAAATGTCACCGGCTTCTTCAACGCATTTAGCACTCTGTCCATATTAACGCATATTTGCTGTGCTCTGGCATGTGCTACTTGAATTCCCAGGTATCGCAATTGTGACAACTCCCAGCGCAGACCCAGGCTCGAGAAACGTGCCACGTGAGTACCTACCAAGGAGGCCTAGGGGAATAGCAGGGATTTATTATAGTTGATCCAGAGCCTGGACAGGTCTCCGAACTCATCCAGTAGTTGCAGCAATATCAGCAATGCAACACATGGAGAAGCAAGATAGAAGAGCGCATCATCCGCGTACAGTGATATTATGTGACGGTATTACCCCAGTCATATGCCCCAGTCCCACCGTTTGCGATGTGCCCATATCACCAGGGGTTCTATTGCAAGCGTGAATAGGAGTGGTGAAAGAGGGCAGCCCTGCCGCACCCTCTGCTGCAGAGTCCACGCATCTAATCGGATGCGTCCCACGCGTACTCTAGCACTGGAGTAGGTGTATAGCATCTGAACCCAACCACGAAAGTGGGAACCAAATCCCATGACTCTCAGCACTTTGAGTAGGTAGCCCCAGTCCACTGTGTTGAAGGCTTTTTCTACATCGATGGAGACCAGTACCAACTCCTCATTGCGAAGTTCCACTCCATGGAGGACGTGTGCTAAGCGTCTAAGATTCATACCAGCCACGGATGAACCCGCATTGGTCTTCATGCACCAGCTTGGACATATGGGAGGCCAGTTGGTTCACAAGTAATTTGTGAGCGGCTGGTAGGCGGCGGGATTGATCTTATTGCTGCCCGGCTTAAGGAACAAACAAATCTCTCCCTCTCTCATGGTGGGCAGTAATACCTCTCTGTCACGTGCCTCTGGGAAGACTCCCAGTAAACCCTGCATTACCATGTCCGAAAATGCCTGATAAAACTCGGGTGGAAAGCCATCACCCCCAGTGCTTTTGCCCGTGGGATCATACTCAGTGCGACTCAAAATTCTTCTAGGGCTAATGAAGCATCAAGGGCCTCGGCTGCCATTGGTATGAGTCGGGGATGTCCAGGCTCTCTAAGAATGGTGTATATTGAGCCAAGATTATGCCGAGGTCCGCAGTGTATACGCACTGAAAGTGCTGCCGAAATATGCCTACTATTCCAGCCCTGGTGGCAACCCTTGCACCGTCAGTCGACGTCAGATGTGTTGTAAGTGGTGGCAGGTGTTCTCTAGCAGGATCTATGCGAGCAGCCTAACCGATTTGGCTCCTTCCCTGTGCAGTCTCTGCCTATATTGCTTGAGCATGTATCCAGTCTGCCCCATATATCTGCTATGCATCTATGCACTGTCAGCTCCCTACAATGTGTGACTTCTCCCCTGCTTGTAGCGAAGCCAGCGCTGCTTCCTCTCTGCCGAGTTCCACCTGGAGCTGTTGACACACTTCGCTGGTCAAACCCATGCATATGCCCCTCACTACCGCTTTGAGGGCCTCCCACTCCATAGCCCTGCTGGTCGTGGAGCTCCAGTTGGCCTCCATGTAATATGACAATGCCTGCGACAATGCTTCCCTCCCTAATGGATCCATCAAAATGTCAACCAGCATCCTCCAGGTTCTTTCAGTTTGCGCGGGGTCACCCCACTCTATGGTGCAACTAACCGGGTAATGATCTGATAGGAAACATGCTAAGTGTGTGACCTCAATATCTTCCGCACTTGGGACTCCTGCCACCAGAATTCTATTCAGTCTGCTGTATGTGTTATGTGTGGCGAAGTGACAAGTATATACCCGCTGCGTAGCATGGCCTAGTCGCCAGACATCTTCTATACCCATGTTTTGCATCATCCCACTAAGCGCTGTTGTCATTAGTGGCTTGGTGTCCGCCCTGAGGGGTGTCCTATCCAGGTTGGGGGTCTAATATGCAGTTGAAGTCACCCAGCCATATCAGAGGCGAATCGACCTCTTGCATTAACAAATTCTGAATGTTGTGAAAAAAGGCGGGGTCATCATTGTTTGGCGCGTAGATGTTCAGTATGGTCAAGTCAAGTCCGTCCAGGGTCCCCTGTATCAGAACAAACTGGCCACCCACATCAGCCACCATATACGTGAGGGAAAACGGGACCCCCGGGGCCACCCAGATTAGTGTGCCCTTGGCGTATGTAAGAGAGGAAGAGGAATGAAAATTTGTCTTCTCCATTTCTTGGACAGTCATGAGGCACCCGTGTTGTCCAGGTGTGTTTCTTGTAAGCAGGCTATAGTGATTTTGTAAGGGAAGGACCTCCTCCCCCTGGCGCAGTTCACGCCTATACCACTCCTTGCGTCCGTCCGTTGGGGGCCCCCAAGGTAGCATCACTGTTTCAGTCATTGTAGAGGTTGCGCTCCAATCAGCGCATGGATTAACATGAGCAAATATAGAGCAGAGCATGCCCTTGAATGTTCCAGATGTGCACACCGGTGAGAGATGTTTTTTTTTTCTTTGCCCAGGGTGATCAGGTTGTTGCAGCTCCTATAAGCGATTTCATCCCCTTGTATTGTCTCTGGACAGTTCTGACCCCTGGATTACCAACGAGTACCCCCAGTTGGACCTCCTATGAACACAGGCAGGGCACGGGGCGAGCCAGTCCTCAGCAGTCTGCAGCAATGGCCTGGTGGGCCCCCTATTCCTCAGGCTTTCAGGTCAATCGCTGATGTCAAAGGGCCCCCAATAGGAGCTGGCAACCCAGCAAGGCAGAAACTCATGCTACAGCCTTGGGACCCCTTTACCATCAATTCCCTGGGTACCTCTGGTACCATATACTAGGAATTTATAAGGGGGTAAAGCTTTTTCCAATTTGAGATTGGCAAGTCGAACATAACAGTTTTAGGCGAGAGCACAGGCACTGGCATCTGGACAGCAGACTACCAGCGCATAACCATCAGCATTTGGAGCAAATAGGGAGGGCGACTATACAAAAAGGGGCACTTTCCTACACCAGGGCCATTTGCCGTCCTCCTGAGCCTCATTAAGACCTGGGGACCCCATCCTCCAGGGCCATTGTTTTTTATTAAATGGGGGCTGTGTGGCCTCCCCCTTGAACCTCGTTAGGCCCCGGTTAACCCATTCCCTGGGGCCCAGTGTTATAATCAGATGTAGGGGGGCACTCAGTGCCAGGGCCGGACTGGCTACCGGGCGTTTTGGCATGCTGCCGAGCTGGGGGCTGATTTAGTTGATGGGGACCTGCGTGTGCTGAACGAAATTCGTTTTGCTTTGTTTATTTCGTAGCACACGCAGGTCTCCATCAACTAAATTAGCCCCCACGGCAGTGACATCAGCCCCCAGCTCGGCAGCATTCCAAAACGCCCGGTAGCCAGTCCGGCCCTGCTCAGTGCCCCTCCCCAGGCTAATATCAGCCCCGGGGCCCCAGGGCCTAGCATGCTCCTTTGAAGAGGGGGTGCATGTGGTCCCTCTTCCTGGGCCGCTTTTGGCCCTCGAGACCCCATCTACAGGGGGCCAGGTGCTTTTTTTTAGGGGCTGGGGGCATGCAGGATAGGGATCACATGTCCCACATCCAGCCTATGGAAGCAATTTTCACACTTCAGCACTGGCTGGGCAGCTGCAACGCAAATTAGCATCCAGGAGCTTCAGGGAGGGAAAAATAACTTTTTTAAAGTTACTTTTCTTAAATATTTATTAAAAATCTAACATCGCCAATAAATTAGGGGCCAGATTTATCATTGTATTGTGTTGCCCTTGTGTAATGCATGGTGTCACAAGGGCAGCGCAATCCATAAGTCAGATTTACCATGCACCACAAGGCCACCTTGCATGTCCCTGCATTGATTGGTAAATCTGCAGTAACAAAAAGCAGTGGAAGTCTCTGCCTTGCGTTACTCTGCTGTGGGAAGGCGTTCTATGGGAGGAGTGTGGGTGTTCACACCCATCCACCCTAGGATCTTGGGACCTTCCCAGAATTACCAAGACTGGTAAACTTTGGAATGCATCAAAATGTTACACCCTCCCAGGGGAGGCGCAATGAGTAGAAATATCTTGATTTCTCCTCGTTGTTTCCTCTTTCAGTGTGTGCTGCATTCTGCAGCACACTTAGAAAGAGGAAAACGCACCTTAAGATTGTTTCTGTGCAGGAAAGTGTTCCTTCCTGCAAAAAAGAATTGTGCCTGCAATGCAGGCACCCTTGCACCATGGTGCAAGGATGCTTGCGGTGCAGTTTTCGAGCAGGAATGCACCATATTTTGGTATTTATGGTGCATTCCTGCCCTATCCCTTTCACGCAGCCCAGCAAGTTGTCTTGCTGGATTGCGTTGCATGAAATATTGATAAATCTGTACGTAGATTTTTAATACATATGAAAAATAGACTTAGAGTGACTATTTTAGCTGTTTCTTGTCAAAAGTTACAGACCAATGTTTATAATCTACACCTTGATATTTACCAGGGTCCAGTTACAGCCCTGCCAGTGGAAACAGCTTTTGGGGCTAGTCATGGGAGGAAAAAACCTACTCTAATTTCTGACATGATCACTTTTAAATATTAGACACTCTACCTTGTGGGCAACAACATTTGTACTTAGAGGTGATTTATCATTATTTAAAAACAGGGTTTCTCCCATGTCAAAACTGGTTATTTTAACAGGTTTGACAGCAGGCTTTTAGGCTGCTGCAGCCAGACTACTCGTAGTAGGCCTGACGGGTTGTTTTAAAGGATTACCACAATAGGTGCTGCAGTCCCCAGATGGCATTTGATTTTCAATTCCGAGTGCATTTTCTACTCCATATGCTAGGGATTTATGAGCAAGTTAAATATGTGAATGAGGGGTAGGCCAATTTAGCCATGTTCAAAGGGTCAGAGCCAGGGCCGGACTGGCTACCGGGCGTTTTGGAATGCTGCCGAGCTGGGGGCTGATGTCACTGCCGTGGGGGCTAATTTCGTTGATGGAGACCTGCGTGTGCTACGAAATAAACAAAGCAAAACGAATTTCGTTCAGCACACGCATGTCCCCATCAACGAAATCAGCCCCCAGCTCGGCAGCATGCCAAAACGCCCGGTAGCCAGTCCGGCCCTGGTCAGAGCACACACCTTGGGGCATGGACAGCAGTGCCCTAGTGGCAAAGTTCATAAACCTGCAAAACAAATTATCCTGTTAGCACTGCCTAACACAGAACCAACAAACCCTACAAGTGGGGTGGGGATGGGGGGTAATGGCCAGAGCTTTCGACTTTGTAGCTGGGGAACCAGGTTCGAGTCTCGGTGTCGGCTCAAAATCCTGTGATTCTGGGCGAATCACTTAATTTCCCTGTGCCCACCAAAAATGAATGTGTCTTTAAGTGGTGCTCAAGCGCCGGTGTTGATGATTAAGTGCTGGTGCTGAGCAACTTCGGAAACCAGTGGCTCAAATTGAGCACTGGACCCAGCCATATGCAAATGAGTCTTGACCCTGCTCCAATAGGAACAATCCAGCCCGAACTGCCATGCCGCGTCCTCCCTGAACTGGCACACAAGCAACCCAAGACCGGCTTCTCCCTCTTATGCAGGGCCGGACTGGCTACCGGGCGTTTTGGCATGCTGCCGAGCTGGGGGCTGATTTCGTTGATGGGGACCTGCGTGTGCTGAACGAAATTCGTTTTGCTTTGTTTATTTCGTAGCACACGCAGGTCTCCATCAACGAAATTATCCCCCACGGCAGTGACATCAGCCCCCAGCTCGGCAGCATTCCAAAACGCCCGGTAGCCAGTCCGGCCCTGCTCTTATGTCTGATTCTGTTTCTTTCTCACTCCCTTTTACTCCTTGGTCCCAGTCCCATACCTCCTTCTTGTGCATTTACCTAGCTGAGCGCTATCATGCTACCTCCTTCTTTACTACCTCCTCCTGCTTTTACTTCTAATGTTGCTTTTATCTCTTCAGTTTCTCTCAATTACTTTCTTTCCTCGATCTCCTCTGGTCCATTACCTTTTCTACCATCCCAAATTAACTCCCTCGTGATTTTTCAATGGATTGTTGCCTTGTATGTGTTTTCTGAAATATGAATATATATTATAGCGCTCCTTTAGATATTTACCCACATTTTGTGAATGTTTTTCAATTTTTTCGTTTGGTCGTTTTACTTTATTTTGTAACTTTCACCCCGTGCTTTGTAAAATTCTCTCATGCCTTGGGACCATCTTTGTGCCGCATACAATTACTCAAATATATAAACAGCTCTATAGACAGCGTTAAATGAAAGTATAAAACAAAGGCAATGCATTCTATTTTATGCAGCGGTGTAAACTACTCTTAGTAAAGTCTGATTCCAAATTTGGCACTTTGGTGCCTGGCTCCATTAGTTGTTTCTTCAAGATAAACTGTGCCCACGGCTTATCAATGGGGAGTTAATACATTCAGAATGAGTGGCCTCCAGATGAACCCCGTTTGAGCAAAATTATGGATTTTCCTCATTGTTAGCAGTATGATATTTTTTAGCTTGAAACCCCCTCACAAACTCCCCCTCCCCCTTTTTGACGCTTCTGGACATTTGTAATCTCTCCTTAGCAAGCTTGTTTCCAGCACAGTGCAAAAACCGCCATTTCCTGGTTGAATCGCGATGGTCGGTACGAGCAGCCATAGGCAGACGGTGAGTGGGCTGAGTAAAATGAGTGACAGAGAACGAGACCTCGAACATCTGCTCGAAGAGAAAGTAGCTCTTCGTATATGCAGGAAACAGGCCTCTAAACAAGTGCGTCACACAGTGGCGTAGCTAGGCACTCTGCCGCCCGTGGCTGCTCGACTCCTTAAAGATGGATTCCCTGGCTATTCTTTTTACAGTCTTCCACCTATACAAAAGTAAGCTTTTGTTTATGATGTTTTTTGTGAATATCTTGTCTTCTCTTGCGACAGATGTTGTACCTCGGTGTACCTATTTGTCTTCTATTGAAATACTTTACAATTACTTCAGAAACAAATGGCATCACTGTGATGGGGTTTTAGAGCTACGATTAAACTTTTTTTTGTTGTTTGCCTTTTTGGTGACGCCGTTTCAACAACGGTTCAGCTTGTGACACTCAATCATTTTGATTTGCAGAAAAAAATACAGGTGGCATGGGATGGAAGAGAAGAAACACAAAGATTAATATTTGATACAAAAAAAATATTTTTCAGAGCCTTCTTATAAGTATTTGTGTATCTTTCAGGCGCAGTTGAAGGGGCTGTCGTGGATGAAACCGTAAAACGCACCGAGAGGATGACTCTGAACTGCACGTACCGGGGGACCTCAACAATAACGCACGTAATCTGGGCTAAAAATGACGGCTCGACCAAAGAGTCCATCGCTGTTTTCAACTCAGACCATGGCATACACGTGCCTGAAACTTACAAAGACAGAATTGGCTTCGCAAAAGCAGTCAAAGACTCCAAGGACAAGTCCTTACTGTTCAGTGAGACTTTGTCATCGGATTTAGGAATTTACACTTGCTCAGTCCACACGTTTCCGGAAGGAATTTGGGAAAAGACGATACAGGTCATACAAGCAGGTACTGTACATACTCGGGTATTTGCGTAAATACTAGTTGTAGGTGGAGATTTCCCCTAAGAAATTCCATTCCATTCAATCCAAATATGTTGAAACAACGTATTAATGAAACCGGTCCCAGGATGCTTGTTTCCGGTCTAGGGAGGATATGGCTTGGCAGTTGGGGCTGGACTGTTCCCATGAGGCACAGGGTCAAGACTGATTTGCATATAGCTGGGTCTGAACTGGGGTGGCGAAGTGAGCTAAAGAACAATGATGGATTCAACCCAGATCTGTGACTGGGGGTGAGTGTCTGAAAAGTTTCAGCGCTCCGTCCATCATCTCCTTGTGTTTGCTTTACAACGTAATTATGTGTCAGAAAGCCCTACCACCCTGGAAGAGAGATTGCCCGGTCATCCTTGCCTATTTTATGTAATTTTTATGGGATTTTATTGCATTTAATGAAAGAGGGCCACGTTCTCGTGTTGCAACATTATCATCACATTAGTAGGTACAGGGGCTCAAGTACACTCAAGCTTCGGGGAGATGGGGTTTAATGCTTCGAACAATGGGGCGGAGCCATGTTCAGAACCTGGGTCAAAATATCTCTTTGAGGCTCCCCTCACTGTTGTATGCTGCATAATATGGGGTACATTTTTCTGGATAATATGTAGCCATTGATACATTTTAAAGCGTACTTTGGAAAAAACATAAGCCTCAATTTAATATTTTTAGTGGGTTTTTTGAGAGTTCTAAATCAAGGAACTTTAGCAGAATGAATGGTGAATGCAACATTTATTACACATTGGGCCAGTAGACCGAGTAGGATGTGGAATTTCAGGAACAATAAGCGGCAAAATAGCGCATTCTAAAATGCACTGGTTAAGTTGAATTGGTCTCAACCTATTGGGACTTAAAAAATAAAAAAATATTTAGGCATTCTTCCACAAAGGAACCTTTTCAAAATTAGCAGCAAGTGGTGCAGTTTAAACACGTTTGTTTTGTCATACTTCTGTTCATAGTGCATTTCTCAGCACACAATAGATTTATGTTAGAATACAAGCTTATTAGAAGGTACAACTCTCTTGCTGTCCATTAGTAGGATGCCTCAAACCCAGGCAATGTAACACACACATTGTTGAAGCTATATTCAGCAGTACTGCATGGTAACCCTGAGTTCCAGCTTCCATCATATATTCATCGTTTTGAAACACTTGACTAGTGCCACAGCCTGAAATGGAACTCTCACGTGGGAAGATTTTTCTGTTAACAGCACATGAAGCACAGAAACTGAGCATAAAGTGTGATTATCGATGGTGCCTCTAACGACACAATTTAGAGTTAACCAGGGTATCAATGGGTAAACTTTGTTAGGCCATTTGTTAACGCTAGCACTGTCCTACCTACTGGTGGTTTTAGGTGTTAATCAGTACATTGGTAGGATCAGAAATTAAACTTAGTTAAAAAGTCCTTTGCTTCACACTTCTTTGCTCTAGCTAGACTCTGAGCAGTCAGTGGGCGGTTATTTAACTGAAGGTTGGTTGAGGGGTGAACCCTGAATTGCCATTTGTGGTGAAAATGTGGTTGATGTCACTTCCACTTTGGTATTCTCATTTAAACTTCATGGCAACACAGAACTAATACCCAAGCATGTATCACTTAAGTTATGATCATCAGAAGAGTATTGAATAATAATGTGTTCTAGAAATATGCAACAATAGTGCATGGAGAAAAAATGCTACAGCTTAAAAACGTAAGTCTGTGGAATTTAACTTAATGTTTTACGGATGCCATGGTGTATATATTTAGTTGGAATCCTTGTGTGAGGCAAAAGGATCATGAAATAACTGCTCAGTAGAAGCATAAAAGTGTATTTATAGAACAATGATTGACTGGCTTCTTACATCAGTGATGTGTGCTAAATTAGAACAATTAAAAATGTTTTAGTACACAGCAGCATTAGAGGGACACCATTTTTTGTATTAACCTCCACATAGACTTCAGATAAATTGAGACTGCAAAGACAATGGGCTGACTTGTGTTACTTCTGAGTATTCTAAGGGCGATGCTGTAATTCCTCAGACCCAAATTATGACAAAGTGGCAAAATCCACTTTTTCCTTGGACCATGATAGGCTGGACGAAATAGAATTACATGCTCAACCACTTCAATCACCCCAGGGCAGAAAGAGCATGATTTGGCAGACTCCGTATTCCCAGACCTCCATTCAGTGGTAAAGGCTCAAATTGGGAGGATCCCTAGAAGGAACCTTAAGTACAGGGTTCTGGCATGGGGCGTTCCAGCTCATCCAAAAATGGTTCAATGCTGTAGTCAATTTTGAACTCCAAGAAAGAAGCAGTGAGGGAGCCCACCCTAGAGGTCTTCACAGTGTTTTGGTCCACGCGTTGCCAATAGGCTCTTTTCAATGCTTGTTTGGAGACCAGGGCAACATCAGTTGGTGTTGACCAGAAATTGCCAAACCCAATCTGTCTCAACCGATCCCAGACCACCCTAAGCCAGGAAATCTTACTGGACCCCAACTGCCCCATTACTTCTTCCAAGGCTCCTCGGAAAAGTATGAGTTCAGGGGCTGACCAAGGTCTTCGCCAATACATTAAAGCTTTCAGCCCCACTACAGCATTAACTCTCTTTAATCCATGACCTAGTCATAAAGGGCGTAGGGGGGTGCTTGCTGGGAGTTTGTTCAAGCCCCTCAAAAAACGATTTTCCGCTATTTCAAAGGGCATAGCGTCACAAACGCCCCATAAATCAGCGCCATAGTGATTGACATCTATAGATCTCTAAGGTTGGGGTAATTGGTCGGTATGTGGATATGCACTGGGCCCTCAAAACACCCCCACAGTATTGCTAAACCTTAATTTTACGCTTCTGAATATAGAATGACCCCTCAAAGTGATCCGATAATGTCACACCTTAATGAACAAACACTCGAACACGCTCCAAACCTTCGCCGTTGAGAGTGGGCTTCGAGCAGGTTGTGGGGTAGGGATTATAGACCATGTATTTAGTCTTGCAATGGTTGATCTCCAGGCCCGCTGTCCGCAGAGGACCCCAAAGCCATCCAAGAGCTTTTGAATTCCCATAGGAGATTTGGATAGCAAAAGGGTGTCATCCGCAAACAACAGGGCTTGGACCTCCACCCCGGCAAGAGATGGAGCATCACCCTCACACTTCTCCAGATGTGAGACTAAGCTATTAATATAAAGGAGGAAGAGGGTTGGGGCTAGCACGCACGCCTGCATCACCCCGATCTACAGGTATAGGATCAGTCAGCTCACCCTTGGGTCCACATTTGACTTGTGCAAAATTATTGATAAGTATCTTGATGACAACTTTTAAAAGATAGGCAGGCACCCCCATCTATGCCATAGCTCTTCATAGTGACTCTCTTGGGACTAGATCGAAGGCAGATCAGAGATCTACACAAATTATGTACAGTCAACCTCCTCTCAAAGACACATACTTCCAATACAATAGCTGTAGTCGAAAGACCTGGTCTATGGTGCTAATACCTTCTCTGAATCCAGCATGCATTGGAGTCAAGACTTCTGTGTCCACCATCCACTCACTCAGTCTATTCAGGATGATATGAGAAAACTAATTTTTTTCACTATCGATAAGGCTTATAGGTCAGTAATTGGCAGGGGACGATCTGCAACCTTTTTTAAAAATTAGGATGATCTCTGCTCCAACCCATGTTGAGGGTATTGCTGCACCGGACAGCAGGGCATTAAAAAAGAGGACAAAATATGGGCACCATATATCTTTGAACATCTTAAACTGGTCACCAGGCACTTTGTCCAAGCCTGGCACCTTGTTGGTTGTAATCATGTCCAGGGTATTGGAAACCCCTACCTCTGTTATGCGGGGGATATCTAAGTGTGGTTGATCAATAACAAAGCCGGTGGCGGCAGCACCAACAAGATTGCCAGTGTTCCACATAATCTTCACATTGTCAGCTGTAGCCTGGGATTCTACTACTCCTGCAGTTAAGTTTTGGAGGCTACCTGACAGATTTTGAGTGGAAACTCCCTACATTTCTACTTAAGCATACAAATTGGAAAAATGCTTGACCCAACACTCGCCGCAATATTGTTGTCAAGTGAGACCTGTATGCCTGGGTCACCCCCTGCAACTAAATGCCAAAAGGTACAGGGATATTTTATTTTAATGATATCTAACATCATAGACCATTTGTCATCCTCCCACTCTCTTTTAGCTTTTAGTACGGTGGCTTTATAATGTAACCTGGTTGCCCGTACGGCATCTCTATGCCCTGCTCTTATGCCCCCGAGCAAGTCACACCTGGCTTCCCGGCAAGGCTTAGTATACCATGAGGCCTCCTTTTTCCTTTTCCTTGCCCCCTGGGTGTCCTTTGTAAGTAGTGCCCTGAGTAAGGTGAACATAGAATTATGCACTGCATGAAGATTCTGCAAAGGGGCTAGGTTATTACTGTCCCCAATCATATCTGCCACAGACTCCAGCCCTACAGTTACGACCTCTAGCACCTTCTTGAGAGTTTCTTCTGACTCAGCCACCATACTCCACTTGAGCCTCCACCGGTTATTGGTAGGCAGTAATCTATCTAGGGCCTTGTTTGCTGCTGCAGGGAGCGAGTCACCCGGGACTACCAGTGATAGGCTCAGAGCATTATGAACGCTATCCTGCCTTTGAATTACTGCCATATCTACCAAGGCTAGCCACAGTCTTATGTCCAGAGAATATTATCGATAAGGCTGGAGTAGTGTAGACGATTATACAACTCTCCCAACCCTATCTGATTTGGATCTTCCATTACATGCCCGAAGGCCGTTTCTGAGAGTAAATGCATTCAGTTGCAATACTGCAGGAGAACACCACTTTATAGGAGGGAGTATAATTTCCGGAATACCCTAAACTTGGTCTTCTTCGTTACAGGGGTCTTCTTGCGGGACTGCCAAAGGTTCGTATCTACAATTAAGGTCCCCCACAACTATTATAATATAATTTGTCTGCATGTCAGTCAAATGGCAAGCCAGCAGATTAATTACCTGTGCTTCAGCTCCACTACTGCTGGTCCTACAATACACATTATATAAATAGTACACACCACCAGAGGGGAATGATAAAACAATAGTTTGGGCATCTACACTGTTCAAAGGGATAACCTTAGACTTACAACATAGAGAAGTCCTGACTCCTACTGAGAGCCCCCCGATGATCTACCCTTCCCTGAGGTGGTCCAGGCACAGAAAAAATTACATATCCTGCAAGGAATTGCGGGGCCAGTGCCCATGTTCCTTGAAAAGCGCAAATATCAAATGTGTCTATAAAAGCACCCCATATGGGACAAGAGAACTTTGAGAGTAAGCCAGCAGCATTTAAGGAGACTAACTAATAGAGTACTGCTGTGATTTGGGAGAGAAGAAACACTTGGTTCAACATGGTCCGATGCATTCAATGAGGTTATAGGTAAGACCTCATGCCTAGATGGCAATGGACACAAGCCAGAAGGCGCATGGACAAAGCCTGTAGGAGTGGTCAGAACAGAATTAGCACCAACCGATGGCCAGCAACTATCAACCTCAACCTCCCTCCCCACCTTGTTGGGCTCAACATCTAAAAGAGTGCTGTAACTATTTCCTGGGCCTAAGAGTCAATCTTGTTCATCCAAATTGGTGAGTGGAGCACAGGAAGTCTTGGAAGTCGGTACCATGAGTGTTTTTCCACTGTTGACCCTTAGAAACTGGGCACCTAAATTTCACCACTGCTCCAACTTGGGAGGCCGAAAAAAAAATTAACGGGGACTAATTTAATACCATTTTTCTTCAAGTGAATATCTCTCGTATCAACTTAAAATTTTTCTGGGTCTTTGTCACTTTCTCTACTTCTCTATTTTTAGGCTTCTTTCAGTCTCTCTGTTTCTCTCTCTTTCTCAATCTCTCTTTCTGTGTCTCTTTATCCAGAATTCTTTGTTATGTACCCCATGTTGGCCTGTGCAGTGCAACAGCAAGGAAACAAAAGAGTCATTTAGGAGACTTTGAACATGTACATGAATCTCTGATGCCCTTTTATCTATCACCCCCCAAACAGTTCTCAATTCTGTGCCACAAAGTGCATCACCCCATTATCCTTAAGCAGCAAGCCCTTCCGCATCTTTCTGAGTCCCTTCTCTGCTCACCATCCTCCAACCATGTAGCACTTCTCTCCCCTGATGCATCTCCCATTAGCATTTGGCCTTCTCATAATTCCTTCTTCAGATCTACTTCATGGATTTTCCTCCTCCTTCTCTGCTTAACCCTGCTCATCCTTTTGCTGTCCACATCCTTTACCCTGACATCACTTTAACATCTTCCACCACAGTGCCTTCTACCAGTGTCTCTTCTGACCTTCCGCCACACTTATTCTCCACTGTAAAGTATTTTTGCTGTCTTTGTCAATCTCCCATCTGCCTTCTCCCCAGCCCTTAACCACACTACCCTGCCAGGTCTGCTACAAAAACCCTTTGTAAAGGGATCTCTCGGGTGAGCTAGAAGGTCACCATGTTTCCTGCTGCCAGTCTATTTACAGCTGCATGGCATTTTGGCTGGTGGGACTCATGGGCCACACAGTTTGTCAATGCCTAGCTACCTCTTTGGCGATGATGGTCCAAATGCGCATGATTTAGAATGTTTTTAAAGTGGCTCAGACCAGGCATTTTAATGCATTGGTTTTCAAATGTTTTTATGCCAAACCACCATTGAGTTAAAAAAAAATTGGTATTCCTACCCCTCTCATGATGTAGGCTGCTAAAATGTTTAACAGTGAACATTGAATAATGAAGAGGTTTCACATTAGAGGTTTAGGGTACTTGACTGGACTAAAATTAAAGATAGGAGTACACACATTATATTCTCTGGTGCATTACCCTATTCCACTCTTAAAACATGTCATGTTACTTAAAAGGCAGCAACAGCAATGCAACCTTGACACTCACACACATACACACACACACGCATGCACACACGCGTGCGCACATACATACAGACACACACTCAGAAATCCCAGAGCATAGGTAGCAAGTATGCCTGTTTTCTTCCCATAGAAAATAGGTACATAATTGGAAACAGCAACACACACTTACCTCACAGACAGAATATGTTTAACCTAGGCAGCATGGAGCCAAGCCTGGGTGTCACCTTGTCCCCATCAGTGCATGTAGGCTGGTGTGAGCAGCATGGTTAACTAGCTGGTGCGCTTCCTGGCATTTAAGTGTGTGAGTCTGGATGTAGAGTAAGTACAGATGTATGCTCCGAAGACCCGCATTGTGTGCAGAAAGGAGGGTGAGGGTAGATGCCACCTCAGATTTTTGGGTCGGTGACCTCCTGCTCACACCTCTGTCAATAACTCATCAGTCTTCCCTCGCTGCTGATCTGTATGCCATCCAGTCCCTTAAACCTTTTCTTCTCTCCCGTAGGAGACCTTCAGGCAGCTGTTAAGTGAGCCCTAAGTCTACCATCACCGATTTCTTGCTGGCTTTCAATCGCCAAGAGTTGCCTCTTGCATTAGGTTGTCATCCAGCTCTCACATACCATAGTTCACAACAACTGTCAGAGACCCACTGCTGGTCATGAGACACCCTTAGCCAGACCTTGGACCAACAAATCAACAACCAAAAACCTTCAGCTGACATTCAAACTTCACTGGTCCTCAATCACCTTCATGTCACATTCAGGCCGACTCTGTCAGTGCTCAGACACATCTTTCTGGAGTTCAATGTATCATAGTTCCCTGTACTCAGCATCCACCATTCTGCTGACACACTCAACCTGCTACAAGCGCACTATTTGTATGCCTTGCCCTCAAGAGACTCTTACCTATCCTCTTCCTCCGTCTTCTTCTATTCCTTTTTCCTATTGGTGTCTTGTTTTTCTGCTTATCTTCCTCTCTTCTGCTGTCACATTTTCACCACTCTCCTCTTTCCTTCTGACTTTTATACACATAATTATTTCTTCTTTTAGTGTACTTACAATAGCACTTTATCCAAATCACTCAAAAAAAATACATACAGGCGGTACATTAGTAATGAATGCCAAAATGATGGATAACAGGTAGGGAAACAGAAAGGAAAAAGCAGGAAAATTATGCAGAAAGCAATAAGGAAACATACAATAAACACAATAAACCAGTTCACTATGAATATGAATGAATCAGTTGGACATAATCAATTCACAAGGAGTGTGCCTCTATCTCTATTCCCCAAAGGACAGGGTAGGTGGAAAATCCAAACAGATGAAAACAAAGGAAAACTGTCAGATTGTACATAGGCAATGTGGTAAAGATAGTCAGGGTGTGAAGGTTGCAAAACTCAGAGAAATCAACACAGTAAGAGTTAAAACACCCAGGCAATAGATGATAGTATGTACACTGCAATCAGCACACGTTTCTCACTGTGTGTGAGGAGTGAAATGGATGCTAAACATGCAAAAGGTTGAGATGTCACAGCATTTCCAAAAGCACTAGCCAGGCCAGGGTACAAACTCCAGTAAGATTCATAGAACATTTTCTTCATTTAACAAATATGTATGGTTGTGTTCTACGTAACGCTTGCTATATCAGTTTTTTCAGAAAACAAAAAAGTGATGGGTGGAATTCTTGAATTGTATCAGTCGCTCATAATTACCTGGGACCATATTCCAGTCCATTGTTTTTTTCCTACCATGCCACCTCAGACAGGAATGAGAAATGTGCAATTCCGCTTTGGTCCTGCTGAAATAGAAATAGTCCAGCCCAAACTACCTGGCCAGGAACCCTATGAATGGTAACACAAGTAACCCTATTCCAGTCTTGACCTATTTATGCCTAGTCAGTAGGGTGCAGCTTAAGTGTTATAGCACAGTTACCACAGGACCTAGCTCTTGGCACAACTGTCACTCGTTGGGCGTCGCACTGAAGAAAGGAAAAAAATGGAATGGGATAGAATGCTTCAGTTAATCTCAGCCATGGGTAATTATTCAGAGCCACATTCTAGTCCATTGTTGTTTTGCCATGTGACCTTAGACAGGAACCAGCGACATGCAAATCAGCCTTAGTCCTGCTCCAATTTTGCATCACTGTAAATTACATGTGTGCTGTCCTTAATTAATTGATATCTGTTGGAAATGGCCCTTTTTGCAGGGTTATCCCCAAACTTTTTGCTTCTTCCTCCTTTATTTTTCCTGACCTGTAGTTGTTGGCTATAGGACTCTGGGCACTTTACCACTGCTGATCAGTGCAAAAGTGCATATGCTCTCTCTGTAAATTGTTATTGTGATTGGTTATCCATGATTGGCTTATTTGTTTTACCAGTAGGACCCTAGTAAAGTGCACTAAGTGTGCCAGGGCTGGTGATTCAAATGCTACTAGTGGGCCTGCAGCACTGATTGTGCCACCCACAGGAGTAGCCCTAAGATGGTGTCTCAGGCCTGCCACTGCAGTGCCTATGCGCAGTTTGTGAACTGCCATGTTGTCCTGGCCAGTGTACACACTTGCCAGGCCTAACCCTTCCCTTTTCTTACACATTGGACACCCCTATGGTAGGCCCAAGGTACCTCCCTGGGCAGGGTGCAGTGTATGTAAAGGTAGGACATGTACTAGTGTGGGTAACATGTCCTGATAGTGAAATACTGCCAATTTCGTTTTTCACTATTGAAAGGCTATCTTGCCCATAGGTTAACATGGGGAATGCTGTGTAACATGGTTACCTGCATATCTTCCCATAGCAGCAAGATAGAAAGTTGGAATCTGGTACCCCTGAACTCAGAATTTAATTACACATCTCTTAGTGAAGATGGTTTTTTAATTCTAAGTTTGGAAATAGCACTTTTAGAAAGTGGCTATTTTCTTGTTCAACCTTTCTGTGTGCCTCTGCCTGTTTGTGAATTGACTGTCTGGTTTGTGAGTGACAGGGGCTGGGGGTAGCTGCAGGAGGCTGGGTGAGTCAGCACTAGGCTGAATAGACCTTCCTGCATGTAGAGTGGTGGGAGGAGTAGCACCTGGGTCTGAATAGGGCTGTGCCTGCCTTCCACAATGCTGGCTCTACCTCCTGCGGTGTGTCTGATGACCCTGGCCCACACTCACAAAGGAAGGAGAGGTGCCCTGGCAGAATGCACCCTGAACTGGTTTGGACTGGGTCCAGGACCCCTCACACATGGGGAACAAAGACCTTTGGGGTATAAATACTAGAGCTGAAACCCCTGAACTTTAGACTACTTTTGGAATCAAGAGGAATCCCTGCCAAAGAAGATCAGCTGAATAGACTGAGGAGAAGTACTGACCAAGTGTGTCTAGGGCTGGCCTGCAGTTTGCTGTTCCTACTGAGGAGAGATCTTAAGGACTTTGCTGTGTGCTGTGTCCCCCTGCTTGAAGAAGGACTTTGCTGAGTGCTGTGTCCATCTGAAGAAAAGTCTCCAAGGGCCAGAGAAGAGCTGGCCTCCTGTTTCTGAAGTCCCAGGCACAAAAGGACTTCACCCCCAGCTTCCCTGAACTTCCTTGCTGGGAGTTCCAGTCTGCCAGGAGGGCCTGTAACTGTGTGTGAGGCCTCTCTTGCTGTTGGGAGCTGGAAGCGCGACGCAACGAGAGAAGCGTGACGCCGCCACAGCAGCCGCTGTTGCATCATCGAGAAGCGTGTTGCCGCTGCCGCTGTTCGATGCCGCAACACCGGAGAAGCGTGTCGCCGTCACCGAGGGTGTCGTCGCATCACCGGAGAAGCATTTCGCAAGGCCGTCGCATCACTGAGGAAGCGCACCGCCGCTGATCGCCGCCGCATCACCGGAGAAGCGTGTCGCCGTCACCGAGGGTGTCGTCGCAACACCGGAGAAGCGTGTCGCAGGGCCTGTCGCGGCTCAGAAGTTCACCGAGTTTGCCGCACGGCCGTCGGGCATGCACGAATCACATCTACAGTGTCGCATCGCAACAAAGACGCCATTTCATCGCATCGCACCGGATCGGCGTTACGCATCAAGGCGCCATTTTGTCGCACCGGAGCGCAGGAAGAACCGACGCATCACCTTCCCTGTGCCCCTTTTGCTTGTTTTGCGTTACGCATCCCAGGTACTTTGAGACTGAAAGTGTCGCATTTGAGATCTACAAGTTTATTTTTGCAACAACCCGTTTTAAAGACATTCTACTGAGTTTTGTATGTTGGATTTTTGCCGTTTTGGTCTTGTTTAAGTGTAGTAAAGATATTTTATTTTTCTAAACTGGTGTGGTGTCCATTTGTGGTGTTTTCACTGTGTTACTGTGAGTGTTGGTACAAATACTTTACACATTGCCTTTGGGATAAGCCTGTCTGCTCGTGCCAAGCTACCAAGGGGGTGAGCAGGGGTTATCTAAAGTGTGTATCCCCCTTACCCTGACTAGAAGCAAGGGTCCCTATTTGGACAAAGGTACCTACCTCTGCCAACTAGAGATCCCCAGTTCTAACAATATCCATTTGATCAATCTCAGAGGAATGAAAGGTTGAGACACGCCTACTGGAATTTATCATTTCTGCAGATTGTATGTAGAAGTGTAGATGTCTGAAGTTGGCACAATAACGGTATTACCTCTGATATGAAGTTGCCTATAATGTGTGTTAAACAGAATGGAACATTCTTTTTTCCATGATTTCAAAATACTATATTTACTTTGGGCACTTTATGTTTAAATAGTGTTGCACAATATCAATAGTGTCACAGCACGAAGAAAACATAGGAGAAAATTCTATAAAAATGTATATAAGAACATTGGAATTTTGAGCTCATTGAAAACAATAGAGTACTCCGGGCTTCTAGTTGCCTGTAGAAACCCGGAGCTTCAACATTCCAATGTTTAACAAAGGCCTCACGGAGCCCGAGGGGATTTCTACCCCCTCGGGCTCCGTGAGGCCTTTGCTTTACAAATTAGAACATTCTGCCCTCTATGGGCGGAATGTTCTAATAGCCTTAGATCCCTCTGTAGCGGGCTCTACCGGCCATTAAAGGCCTGCTCTCTTGTTAAAGGGCCTTGCCTTTTGCTTGGGCCTTTAATGCTGGAGCAGGCCTTTAATGGCCTGTAGAGCCTACGGCTATATTATAGCCTTATAGCCTCGTCCCAAGGGCTATACCAGTTGTTAAACGCCCTGAACCCGAGTTATAGGCCTGAGCCTATAACTCGGTACAGCCTGTGGCTTAAGGGCTATCCACCCACTAAGGGTAGAATGTTCTCAATTAAAAATGGAGAAACATGAAGACAAACATTGGAATGTTGGAGCTCTAGGTTTATACCAGATATTATAAGCCATGAGCTACTCCATTGTCTTCAATGGAGCTCCCACCATTCCAATGTTCTAATATAGCCTTATAGCCCGCCGAAGCGGGCTATACCGGGTATTAAAGGCCCGCTCCAGCGTTAAAGGCCCGAGCCGAAGGCGAGGACCTTTAACAAGGGAGCGGGACTTTAATAGCCGGTATAGCCCAGCTACGAAGGGCTATAAGGCTATTAGAACATTCTGCCACTAGAGGGCAGAATGTTCTAATAAATAAAACAAAGGTGTCTCGGAGCCCAAGGGGGTTTAAATCCCCTCGAGCTCCGAGAGGCCTTTGTTCACAGCAATAGCTGTGAACAAAAGCAACATTGGAATGTTGCTCTGCGGGCCTTTACCGGCCCGTAGAAGCACGGAGCACTCCATTGTATTCAATGGAGTTCTCCACATTCCAATGTTCTAATATAGCCTTAGAGCCCGCCGTAGCAGCTCTATCGGCCATTAAAGGCCCGCTCCAGCGTTAAAAGCCTGAGCCGAAGGCTTTATGTCACTATGCCTTTGTGCCTGCACAGTATTACATAACAACCTTTAAGTAGCACCTTATTGATTGTAAATCGCAGAGAGTTGCTTAGGAATACTGGAAACAATGTTTGCTCTAGGCCTGCAATAGGTATAGTTGTAGATTTTGCTATAGATTTCAAAGACATATCTCTTATACATATTTAGCACCAGCACTGTAGTATAGAATTGAATTGACAAAATATTTAGAATTGTGAACAAGCATGTAGAGGTGCATCACACTTGTAAATAGTATTGTAAATTAGGGCATTAAATGAGATCCAGTTAGTTCAAGATGGGGCCCAGTTATCCATGTAAAGTTACAAAGCCTTATGGGAAGACAATCATTTAAGTTTCAGGGCTTATGTCGCTTTTACAGTTAAAAATTCAGTTCAACTGTGGAAGCCAACTATGGGCTAGATGTATGAAGCATTTTCCCACTCACAAACCGGTAAAATGCTTTTTTGTCATGTACCCTCCCTATTTTGCAAGTCAGTAGCCTATTACCAACTCGCGAAATAGGGTTTTTGAGTCGCTATTAGGAAGGAGCATGTTAAGGGTGTCTCTTCCTAATAGCGAGTTGCACTAGTATGTTGGAATGTTTTGTGACCGGGAATGCGGTCGCAAAACATTCGCAGTTACCACCAACTTCAAATTGGTGTTAACCCATTTGCAAACGGGAAGGGGTCCACAAGGGACCCCTTCCCCTTTGTGAATGTGGGCGCCAACATTTCCTTCTCGAGTGCAGGGGAGGCGTGGCTAGCCCACTGTCTTTGGTGCTGACTGTTTGTTCGGCCCCAGGGCCGACCAAACCAGTCATGCGCAGTTGCCAGTCTCTCTTTTTCTCTATGTAGGCTGCCTACATAGAGAAAATGGCTCCCTGGCCTACAGGCGCCCGGCTGGGCGCCGCCCGCCTCCAATCACAATGCTGCTATTGCAGCGTTGTGATTGGCTTAGGGGAGCGGGAGGGAGGCTGCCTAGGTTAACGCAGGCCCGACCGGGAGCAGCAGGAGCGGTGGCGCGTGATCCGGAGGAAGCAGTGGGAGGGAGGTATTAAGGTAAGTTTAGTTTTAATTTTATTTTCATTACTGTCCCGCTCCCCCCACACCCGTGCGAACCCCCTCCCCCCCCGTCTTGCCGGCCGCGACTGTTTGCAGGCCGAGAGCCTCATCTGTTGTTGTGGTAGGCCCCTGGTGTTGTACAGCACCCGGGTTGAACCTTTTGGCCAGCGAGTTCACCAGCGACGAAGTCGAAACCTTCCGGCTGGGCGTGCTCATTTTTCCCGCTTACTCAGGGAAACACGAAGGGTGCTGCTGCCGAGTTTCCTGACCGCAAAGCACAAAAAAATATGCTTCACTAATTTTAATTTAGTCTTTCTGTAAATACCTCCATGGCTTTTGAAAGTGCATATCCAGTTCCAACCGTCTCAGGCTGATTTACTCGCTGTCCGAAGCCAGGTTTCCTTACTTCACAACTATTCTCCGGGCACATTTCGTGCACCTAGATGAAAGTGCCTATAGTCAAGGAAACCGGGCACCTAACAAACAGCTTGCCCTGGAGTTGTCTCCTAACCTGTTTAAGAAGAGCGAAAATAGTGAGGGGCCTTTGCTTTGCATCCTAAATGCATTAGCCTCTCTGACGTCAGCGAAGGAGAGGACAGGGCTATTTGAACAGCGTGGAATTTGACAGCTTGAGGACTGCGAGCCACCCGAGGGGTCTCGGTGCACCGGGGATTTGCCAACCATACGCCTGCTTGTCAGAACAAAACATGTCGCCTGCTATGCGATAGTGGAGCTTAAAAAGAATAAGGGCTTCTTAAGGGGAACCTAAATTTAGAGCTCCGAATGTTTAGGTGTCAGTGTTCATTTGAAAGGGCAGACAGCTAGAGAAAATAAAAGAAGTCGCTGCTTTCAGAGACAGAAATAGGGAGCGGGGAGATTTACGTTCCACAACAAAACACAGCGGAGATCAGCAGTAAAGCTACTGTATGATTAACTTTGTTTTAGTCAGTCATGTTTATCAGCATCAAAGTCTAGGAATGCACCCGGTTTGTATTTTTAAAATTAAAAAGGATACCTGCATAACCTACATGAAATAAATCGTCGAACAGTAATCCAGGGTCAAGGAATGACTTCAGTGTTAAGGAAAAGCCACCAATCTTGCTTAACATTGTTAAAAATCTGAGGCTGAACTTTGATGCGAGTCTGGCGCTGGAGGCGAAATTTACTGCTGTAGTCCAAGCAACTTTCATCTAAATCCACATGCCCAAACTAATTTCACACATCACCGTGGATTCATCCTGAGCATGCTCCGAACAGTTGCACAGCGCATGCTTCTGCGCCTCGTGTGTATTCTGTTTTGAGCATTATTTTCTACCGCCAGCAGAGATGGCCTGAGAGATGATTTTTATGAGCTGCAGCAGCTGGGCCTCGTCGTTGAAAATGCCACCGTGGACTGTTGAAGTGCACCGATTGGAAGACTCCTGAGGGTGAGTGTTGTTTTATTTACTTGCTGTAGTGTCGGGCTCACTTTAATCTTTCATCCTGTCTTTTTTCTTCCTACCCTGCACTGCCCTTGACCTGTCTGTCCCTCTCTCATTTTCACCCGCTGTTTTCTCTCCCCAACACACTCTCTTTACAAAGGATGGTAGGAAGATGGAAAAAGGTAGCCTGATTGTGCGCCGATTTACCAGCCGGAAGTTTGCCTAATCAATTTTCTAGCAGGGAAGGCTCAGCACGTTCCTCCATTACTTTGGTTAATGATGGGGGGCAGGTGATTCAGCTACCTAGCAGCTCTTCATAAACATGGTCTGCAATATGGAAGCAAAGGCTCCGGTTGATTGGGCTACGTGTTTGGGCTTTTCAAACATGGTTTGCAACAAAGGGCCATCTTCGACTATGGACCAGATTGTGGGTGCTGCATTGTGTGTGAAAGGCATCATGGAGTGTCCTAATGCATATTTACCGGTCCAGCAGAATTTAAGTCTGTCATTAAACATACTCCGAGGAAGGCCTGTGCTTCATCTTCACACACAAGGCTGTGCAAACCTTTGCCTCGGCAATGCAGCCTGCACAGCTGCAAACTCACCCTCTTTAGGGAGTGACATCCACTTTCGATGTCTTACACCCTCTCACCCGCTTGCTTCTGGGTGAAACAGACACAGGCTGCAATGCAGAACAGGGATTTAGAACAGCAGGCGCTCCAAACAATATGCAGATATTAACGTTAATTTGTTTTTTGGTTAGTCCCCTCTAGTAGCAGTAGTAGTGACAATCACTGCGGGACGCTGAATTTCAATAGTTTAAATTAAATACTTCATAGTGTCATTAAGTGTGTTTCCTGTTCTGTGAAACGAACGCCAGACAGACAGCTGAGCTAATGAAAATCAAGCCTTCCTCCCAGTGTACTTGCTGGCCTGAAAGAAATTCAAATGTACACTACAACGAGTTAATCTGCAATTGTTAAGGCTAATCTGCAAGTGTAAAGGGTGGTTGGGAGCCGGGTATTGGGAAATTGGCATTAATTGATCAAATCACTCCAAGGTTTGTGGCAAATATTTATTGTTTTTGAGCATCAGTGCAAAGAGTTAACAACTGAGCTGTAAAGTAAGTGTGTGCTTTTAATTGTAATTGTGTATATATATAGCCTTTACTACCCCTGACCAGGTATTGAAGGGACAGTTATGTTAAAAAAAATGCATTAATAGTGCACTGTTAGCTCTGAATCTTGCTTACCCCAATCACATGATACATATAACTTATAAGGGAACGATTTTCAGTCTGTGTGGATAACTTCCTTATGTATTTATATCTGTATTGCTGCACTAAGCACATTACACAGATAGTACAGTGTGCAACTGACTGTATGTGAGGCTGCACGTCACACACATATTTTACAGCATTTTAGTTTTAGAAACACAAGCACGTATGCTCGGAGCAGCGGACGGCATGACCTTGGGTATACTGAATAAGCAGCTACCTATGTTGTTGAGTGACATCTCTTTATTAATGTAATAACTGCACTTTCACAATTGCTTTATTAACCTTCCTGCTTTCTCAAATTTGCTTGAAAATGCACCATTTGTCCACTCTTTTTTCAAAATTTTCTCGGGGGAGAACCCCCCCCAAGCCTCCCGTAGGTTGTTCGGGCTCGCTCGCTACGCTCGCTCGCCGCAGTGCAGTACAACATTCATTTTACGGCACACCACTTTCAAATGTCACCAGCCGCCACTGGTTGTTACTGGTATGTTTTATTTACAGCCTGTGAGCACGATTTTCTTAACTGGCTTTCTCCTAGCTGCTGTTGCAGGCAGGACACCCTCTCCGCTTCCCAACCCGACTCAGCGCTTTATCTTTGAAAGACCTCTCTCCCCGCCCCACTTCACGGCCGGCCGGCGCGCTTTATGCTTGGTAACATTTTCAATTTGTTTGCATTATCTTTCAGTGACTGTGCGCCAACTCGCAGCACTCACACAAGCGCTATGCCCTGGTCTGCACAGCCCGCTGTGCATTATTTTTTATTTTCATACCTATTTATTTTAGTTTTTTTTACTTGATTTGCCCACATTCACAGGATGTTCAGCCGAGGCTCGAACATGGATCCCTAGCTCCCGAGTCTGCAGCTCTAACTGCTGCACCACATCTTGTCACTCTGGGGATCCATGTTGGAGTCTCACTTTGTTCGCCTGAGGGTGCTGCTTACGTTAGGGATATTGAGAGTTAGCAACACGTGGCTCAAGCCAGCAACCGCAGGTGCCAGACTGAAAACACACAAGCGTGCTCCGCCAGTGGTACTTACAACACTGCACACACTCAAAACCAACATTATTACCACTGCTGCAGATATTGGTTGTTTCCACCTTGCTTGCTTCCAGGACAAAAGAGTTGCACGTGTACCACATGGCACATAACACTTTTTTTTTCAAAGTAGGTACCATTCCGATGCATATTGGCGAAGCTGGGAAAATACACAAAAAGGTGACAAAGCTAATTAACAGTTTAAACCCTCGAGCTTGCTAGCTCGTCTTTGGTGCATAAAACGGACTTCAGCCATCCGGACTGTACTCTAGGTTTAAATAAGTCAATCAATCAATCAATCAATCAATCAATCTATTTGTAAAGCGCGCTACTTACCCGTGAGGGTTTCAAGGCGCTGAGGGGAGGGGGGAGCTGCTACTGTTCGAATAGCCAGGTCTTGAGCAGTCTCCTGAAGGTCAGTAGGTCCTGTGCCTGCCGTAGGTGGAGGGGGAGGGTGTTCCATGTCTTGGCGGCTAGGTGGGAGAAGGATCTACCGCCGGTGGTTGTTCTTCGGATGCGGGGAACGGTGGCGAGGGCGTGGTCGGCGGAGCGGAGCTGGCGGGTGGGGGTGTAGAAGTTGAGGCGGCAGTTGAGGTACGCTGGTCCGGTGTTGTGGAGTGCTTTGTGTGCATGGGTGAGGAGCTTGAAGGTTATCCTCTTGTTGACGGGGAGCCAATGCAGGTCTTTCAGGCGGGGTGTGATGTGGCTGCGGCGTGGGATGTCGAGGATCAGACGTGCTGAAGCATTCTGGATGCGTTGGAGCCGTTTGAGGAGTTTCGCCGAGGCTCCGGCGTAGAGGGCGTTTCCGTAATCCAGTCTACTGCTGACAAGAGCCTGGGTGATCGTCCTTCTAGTTTCGGTGGGGATCCACTTGTAGATCCTGCGAAGCATACGGAGGGTGTTGAAGCAGGAGGAGGAGACGGCGTTGACCTGCTTCGTCATGGAGAGGGTGGAATCGAGGATGACCCCTAGGTTGCGTGCGTGGTCGGTGGGTGTGGGGCCGTTCCTAGCGAGGAGGGCCACCAGGAGTCATCCCAAGCCGAGGGGTGGACCCGAGGATGAGGACCTCCGTTTTGTCTGAGTTCAGCTTCAGCCGGCTGTTTCTCATCCAGTCGGCGACGGCCGTCATTCCTCGTGGAGGTTGGTTTTGGCTGTGTGAGGGTCTTTGGTGAGGGAGAGGATCAGCTGGGTGTCGTCGGCGTAGGAGATGATGTTGAGGTTGTGCAGTCGGGCGATGCGGGCGAGCGGGACCATGTAGACGTTGAACAGCGTGGGGCTGAGGGATGAGCCCTGGGGTACGCCGCAGATGATCTCGGTGGCTTCGGAGCGGAAGGGAGGAAGGCGGACGCTCTGTGTTCTACCGGAGAGGAAGGAGGTGGTCCAGTCCAGGGCCTTCTCTTGAATCCCTGCGTCGTGGAGGCGTGCGCGTAGGGTGAGGTGGCAGACCGTGTCGAAGGCGGCCGACAGGTCCAGGAGGATGAGGGCCGCGGTTTCACCGTTGTCTAGCAGGGTTCTGATGTCGTCGGTGGCGGCTAGGAGGGCTGTCTCGGTGCTGTGGTTGTGGCGAAATCCGGACTGGGACGAGTCCAGAATGCTGTTTTCCTCGAGGAACCTGGTAAGTTGTATGTTGACGGCCTTCTCGATGACCTTCGCCGGGAATGGGAGCAGGGAGATGGGTCGGAAGTTTTTGAGGTCCTTGGGGTCAGCCGTGGGTTTCTTCAGTAGGGCGTTGATCTCGGCGTGTTTCCAGTCCTCAGGGAAGGTCGCTGTCTCGAGGGAGCTGTTGATGGCCTTCCGGAGGTGGGGTGCGATGACGGTGCTGGCCCTGTTGAAAATGTGGTGTGGGCATGGATCTGTCGGGGATCCGGAGTGTACGGAGTTCATGATCTTGATGGTGTCGTTGATGTCTATGTTGGTCCAGGAGGTCAGGCGGTTGGTGCGAGTGGTGGTCGTGGGTGTCTCGGTGGTTGCCGGGGCGGTCGCGGTGTTGAAGCTGTCGGTGGTTGCCATGGCGATCGTGGTGTTGAAGCTGTCGTGGATGTCCGTGATCTTGCGGTGGAAGAAGGTGGCCAGTGAGTCGCATAGTTCTTGCGAGGGTGGGATGTCGTTGGCGCTGGAGTTGGGGTTGGAGAGTTCTTTCACGATGTTGAAGAGCTCTTTGCTGTTGTGTGCGTTGTTGTCTAGGCGGTCTTTGAAGGAGGCTCTCTTGGCGGATCTGATGAGGTGGTGGTGGTTGCGGGTGGCGTCCTTGTGAGCTGCGTAGCTTTCCGGGGTTCGTTCGCGGGTCCAGTTCTTCTCTAGCTTACGGCAGGTTTTCTTGGATGCCTGGAGGTCTTGGGAGAACCAGCTCGCTTTCTTCCTGGTGTGGCTGGTGGTGAGTTTCTTGAATGGGGCAAGGGCATTGGCGCAGTCTTCGATCCATTGTCTGAGGTTGTGGGCTGCGGCGTCCGGGTCGGTCGGGTCTGCGGGTGGGTTTTGGGCGAGGGTGGTGGTTAGCTGGTCATCGGTGACTTTGCTCCAGCAGCGGCGTGGCATCTGTTGGGTGCGGTGGGATGTGACGGGTTTCCGAAAGGTGAAGTGGATGCAGCGGTGGTCAGTCCAGTGGAGTTCGGTGGTGTGGTTGAAGCAGACGTGGGTGCTTGCTGAGAAGATGGGGTCCAGCGTGTGGCCGGCGGAGTGGGTGGGCGTCGTGACGAGTTGTCTGAGTCCGAGGTTGGCGAGGTTATCGATCAGGGTGGAGGAGTTGGGGTCGTTGTTGTTCTCGAGGTGAAAGTTCAGGTCCCCGAGGAGGATGTAGTCCGTGGAGGCGAGGGCGTGCGTGCTGACGAGGTCGGCGATGGAGTCGCAGAACTGTGGTCGGGGTCCGGGGGTCTGTAAACGAGTGTTCCTCTGAGGGTGGTGTTGGGGTCGGTGTGGATCTGGAAGTGCAGGTGTTCGGCGGTGCAGAGGGTGTCAGCGTCGTTAGTCGAGATGTTGAGGGTGTTCTTGTGGATGATGGCGATTCCTCCTCCTACTCCGTTGGTGCAGTCCTTGCGGATGATCTTGTAGCCTTCCGGGTTGGCTATGGCGATGTCGGGTGCTGAGGAGGGGTTCAGCCAGGTCTCGGTCAGGAAGGCGACGTCAGGGGTGTGGGTGTCCAGTAGGTCCCAGAGTTCGACGGCGTGTTTCCTGGCAGAGCGGGTGTTTAGGAGGATGCAGCGAAGGTGGTTGGATTGATTGGCGGATGGGTTGGCGGGCTGGATGCTGGTGTAGCTGCAGTTTCGGCAGGTGAAGGGTCCGTGGGTGCGTTTCGGGGCGGCCAGGTAGCAGGAGCTTGAACGTCCGGTGTTGAGTGCGTGGAGGGCTCCGGTGGCGTAGTGGAGACGGGTGTTGTGGCGGTCGCGGGGGCCAGGGGTTCTGGCGCTGGGCGCGGTCCAGGCGCGGACGGGCGCAGACGGGCTTGCCTTAGGCGCGCCTTCGGCGCGCCAGCGGCGCGCCCGCTGCGCGCGTCCGCTGCGCGCCGCTTCGCGGTCTGCATAAGAGTGCTGATGGGAGGGAGGAGCAGCTGGGTGGCGGGAGCGGGGCGGCGAATGGGCTGACAGGGGCGGGGCCGCAGGGAGGCAGCGGCGGGAAAAGTGCGGCGAAAGTGACCGGCTCAGCAGCGGCTGAGACCGGGGGCAGGCGGAGGCAGTAAGCGGGCAGGTCAAGCAGGAGACAGCAGCAGGAGACCAGGGTGAGCAGGCGGCAGCGGCGTGGGGGCGACCTAACCTGAAGGCAGGGTCAGAGGTCGCTCCCTGCGCCGCTTCGCGATCTCCTTAAGAGTGCTGATGGGAGGGAGGAGCAGCTGGGTGGCGGGAGCGGGGCGGCGAATGGGCTGACAGGGGGCGGGGCCGCAGGGAGGCAGCGGCGGGAAAAGTGCGGCGAAAGTGACCGGCTCAGCAGCGGCTGAGACCGGGGGCAGGCGGAGGCAGTAAGCGGGCAGGTCAAGCAGGAGACAGCAGCAGGAGACCAGGGTGAGCAGGCGGCAGCGGCGTGGGGGCGACCTAACCTGAAGGCAGGGTCAGAGGTCACTGCTCCTATGCCGTCAGGGAAGTGACGCCTCAACTTCAGAGGACTATTGTTTTCTTTTCAACTGTACACGTATGCTTTCATTTATAGCATAGTAGTGATCAACTATTTGGACATATTACCCATAATTTATTTAGCTGACATCAGAAGAATAAATTATAAACTTTAGAATAACTGTTTTTGGATACCGAAAAGGGTAATATCAGCCTTTCCAATTGCAATAAAAACAGCTGCAGGGGATACGGCTCATGGAAAAACAACTTGCAGTTCTCTGTTGTACCACAGGGTGGACAGTAGGAGTTCTGGCTCGTATTTAGTATTGTACATAGAAACGAATTGCAATATTTAACGTTAAGTTGGTTTAAATGGAGACATTAAGTATCTTTTCATGACTGTTATTGGTGCATTTATCCATCACTCATTAACCTACAATTCTCATTCGTTTAACATCTATCATGCTAAGTGAGCCCATGGCAGATGCTGGGATGTTGCTTCCTTTTCTACATTATCTAGATTGGCTGTTCATTACGTCATTCCTTTACACATCACTCTGATTTAATTTGTTGGCTGTCATTAGCTATGGAGGCAGGCCTAGGTACCATGGAAACGCACTGACAGGTACCGCCTGTGCTCTGTTACGCAGTTGGTTATCCTTGGTGGTCCTTGGTTATTAGTCATTGACTCTTGTTTTTCAGCAAATGTGCTTGCTCCATGTTCAGTTAGTGCTATCAAGACCCCTGACCTCTTGGTCAGGAAACTGCTCTCCCCTCGCACAGCTCTGCTGTAAGTTTCCTGCCTCTAGCACTGCCTGGCCGGTGTTCGAGGCCCCTGTGCCTCGGTCCTTCTGCTGCCTGCCTATGCCGGTCTGTCTCTGGCCTGTTGCCTGGTGCAGCCGCCTCTGCATTTGACTTTCTCCTTTGCCTTCTTTTAATTCTTGCCTTTTTTGCCTTTGTTTCATCTCCTCTTTTGCCTTTTCGTTACTCTTGCCTGTTTTTTCTCTTGGTTCCTCCTCTTTTGCCTTGTCTCCTTTTTCCCGCCCTGCTGCCCCCGCGGCCCTTACCCCTCCCGTGTTCTCCCACCTCCCAGCTGTCCCGCCCTCCCCTTGACCCCTACTTGATGGCAGCCGCTGCGCAGCAGCGCGGAAGGCGACCCAAAGGCTAGCCCATCTGCGCCCGTCCGCGTCACGACCGCAACCAGCGCCAGGGACCCTGGTCCTCCGACCCACCAGCACTACAGCTCCTCTGCTCTCAACACACTCAACACTGGCAATGACAACAACTTCAAACTTTCTTCACCTATCGACACCCACAGACTCTTCACCTGCCGCCACTGCCGCCACTCCTTCTCCCTCGCCGAGACCCAAGAACCACCTCAACCCTCCAGCCACAACTCCACCGCACCTGAAACCCTGCATGGCGTCCTCCTCAATGTCCGCTCCCTCCACAGACACGCCACAGAGATCTGGGACCTCCTCGACAGCACCGCAGCCGATGCCACCTTCTTCACAGAAACTTGGATGAACGCCACCTCGGGACCAGACACCGAGATCACCATCCCCAAAGGCTACAAGATCACCTGGAAGGACCGTCCCAATTGCCCCGGAGGAGGCATCGCTATCGTCCACAAGTCCAACCTCCGACTGAGCACCCACACCGACGGGCCCTCAGACCTGATGGCACACCTTCACTTCACGATCCAGACCAATCCGTTCACCACCCTCCGAGGCACCCTCATCTACAGGCCCCCTGACCCCGAGCACCCTTTGCCGACTCCATCACCAACATCAACTCCCCGCAAGCCATTGCCTTCACCGATTACACCTTGCTGGGAGGCCTCAACTTCCACCTCTTCATCCTCCAAGACCCCAACTCCACCTCCCTACTGGACAACCTCTACAACATCAGACTCAAACAGATCATAGCAGAACCAACGCACTCAGCAGGATACATCCTCGACCCCATCTTCACAGTGGGAAACTCCATTAACTTCAGCCACACCTCCGAACTCCCATGGACGGACCACAGTTGCATCCACTTTACCTTCAAAACAACCATCACCCAGAAAGGTCCACACCACCTCCAGTGCAGAAATTGGAACAAGATCTCCGACGACCAGCTCATCGCCTCCCTCAACAGCTCCGCTCCCACCGCCACGGACGACGACCCTACCATCGCCACCCGAACCCTGCACAATTGGATCACCGAATGCGCCAACACCATCGCTCCCCTCAAGAATACTACCAAGCCACACGCCAGGAGATCCAGCTGGTTCTCCACCGAACTCTGAGAATCTAGATGAACCTGCAGATGCCTCGAAAAAACATGGAGGAACTCCAAAACCACCGCAGACCTCGACAACTTCAAAGCAGCACCGCCGCCCACCACAAGCTCATCAGATACACGAGGAGGAAAGGACTCCAAGACAGAATCTCCACCCATGCACACAACAGCATAGAACTCTTCAACATCATCAAACCCAACAGTGAGAAGACTGACACCCCCTCTCCCAAGACCTCTGCGACAGACTTGGCGCCTTCTTCTATCACAAAATCAAGACCATCTATGACAACTTCGATGACAACCGCCTACACGCAGAACCCACTCCCACCCTGAAGACCATGAAGTCAACCCACTCCGGGGATCCCATGGACCCCTGCCCACACCACATCTACCACAGAGCTGCAGACATCATCGCCCCTGAGCTTCGACGAATCATCAACTGCTCCTTTGAGACCGCCTCCTTCCCCGAAGACTGGAAACAGACCGAGATCAACCCTCTCCTGAAAAAACCCTCAGCGGACCCCACTGACCTCAAAAACTACAGACCAATCTCCTTACTCCCGTACCCAGTGAAAGTCATCAAAAAGCCATCAACAGCCAGCTCGCCTCCTTCATAGAAGAGAACAACATCCTCAACACCTCTCAATCTGGCTTCAGAAAAATCCACAGCACCGAAACCGCCCTTCTCGCCGCCGACAGACGACATACACTCCCTACTTGACAGAGGAGAGACCGTGGCCCTCATCTTCCTGGACCTCTCCACAGCCTTCGACACAGTCTCTCACCACCTCCTAGTCTGCAGACTTCACGAAGCAGGAATCCGGAACAAGGCCCTTGACTGGATCCACTCATTCCTATCTGGCAAAACGCAGTCGGTCAGACTCCCGCCCTTCCTCTCAGATCCCACACCGACCACCTGCGGAGTTCCCCAAGGATCCTCCATCAGCCCCACCCTGTTCAATGTCTACATGGCTCAGCTCACACCCATGGTCAGAACCCATGGACTCAACATTGTATCCTACGCAGACAACACCCAACTCATCCTCTCCCTATCCAGCGAACCCATCATCTCTAAACTCAACTTTCAAGAAAGAATGGAAAAAGTCGCCAGGTGGATGAAGAACAGCTGCCTGCAACTAAACACGGAGAAAACCAAAGTACTCATCATGGACCCACAGCCAAATGCCTGGAAACACACCTGGTGGCCCCCTGCCCTCGGGAACCAGCTCCCCCCCACGGTCCAATCACGCAACCTTGGAATCATCGTAGACTCCAAACTCAAAATGGACCACCAAGTCAACGTTGTCTCCTCCTCCTGCTTCCACACCCTCCGACTCCTACGAAAGACCTTCAACTGCATTCCCCTCAAACACAGAAAGACCATCACCCACGCCCTCATCAGCAGTAGATTGGACTACAGCAACGCACTCTATGCCAGAATCAATAAGAACCTCACCCGCAAACTCCAAAACGTCCAAAAAGCTCTGCCAGACTAGTCCTCAACCTACTGCGCCACTGCCACATCACCCAACACCTACGTACACTACTTTGGCTCCCCGTTGAGAAGAGAATCACCTTCAAGCTTCTCACCCACGCCCACAAAGCCCTTCACAACACAAGACCTGCCTACCTGAACCACTGCCTCTCGTTCCACGCACCCCAAAGATCCCTCCGCTCCTCACAACACTCCCTCGCTAGGGTGCCACGCATCAAGAAGACCAGAATGGGAGGCCGCTCCTTCTCCTTCCTCGTGGCCAGGGCATGGAACAACTTCCCTCTCCACCTCCGACAAGCGCCAACACTCTCCAAGTTCATGAAGGACCTCAAGACTTGGCTCTTTGATGAATCGCTGTGATCTTACCGGGAGCTGCACCCCCCCAGCGCCTTGAGACCCCATGGGTGAGTAGTTGCGCTTAATTATCCCATGATTGATTGATTGATTGATTGATTGGATACGTTATGATCACTGTGATCTGGCATTGTTGGATATGTAGTTACACTGGCTAGTGTGACTGAGAAGACAAATGCCGTTTAGTGAGGAGTAGTTGAAAGACATAAACAAGCATTGGGAATGCACTAGTCCTCTTTTACTGCCAGCCTTGCTTCTCGTAAGCAAGTATTATAAGTACAAAGGGCGTGTTTACGTACCGCTTGCAGGTTTTCAAAACACATTAAAAAGTGTTATTATTTACATTGGCAATAGCTCAAACTCTCGCAAATGCAAAATATTGCATTGCAAATGCTAGTTCAAACAGTGGCTGGGTTACTTCTTGCTCAGTGAAAGGCGGACAGGCAGTTTTAAACAGTCAGTTCGTCTTCCACTGATCTACAAATCTCCCAGGGCAGCCTCAAGTTTGTGGCTGCATTGGGGGCAATCCGTTTACTGTAATAGAGCACACTGGCTCTGTCTGCGTTGGATGCACCGTGTTAAAGCTGCAGTGCAGTGCACTCTTTTTGTAATAGCGGCCCAGGAAGGCTTTTTGCTTTGGATGAAATTCTTTAAAAAGTTGTGCTGCAAAATTAACCATTTAGCCAATTTTACAAAAAGTTTCTTATGAGAACACCTTCTCACTTCCAACACACCCTTCCAGGCAATTTGTAAGGTCAGTTGTAGTCCCTTTTCTTGTCTCACGGTGCCTTAGAAGTATTGCCAAAGTGTGGGTTGTAGGTTTATGGCTACTCTGTTGACACCAATCATTACATATCATTCATGACTACCACTGTGCCTTATTGGGGGGAGTAAGGGTTGTATTACTGAAAATCAACCCCCAGATTATGCTGGTACAAGAAAATTAAGGACAGGCCATTAGGGATAAAATATTGAAAGGTAAGTGCATATAGAGAAGTATAGATTTACTGTTTCCAACTCCACATCTATGTACCTTGAAGATATATATATATATATATATAGATATATATATTCACTGAAAAAAAGGTTACAGGGATGTTATAGTTAGGAAATAGAATTTAAAAAAACCTTAGAGATTCACTGAAAAAAAACAAAGGTTACAGGGACATTATAGTTAGGCTCAAATTTCACTCATACAAAACCATGGAAATTCAGCTGTTATAGTTATTTGAGCTAACTATAACTTACGTCCTTGCAATACACTGCCTATGATCTCACATATTACATCACTCATGACTTGGTCAGTGACATCACTGATGACATCACTGATTACAACTCAAATGACATCACTGATGACATCATCCACAGACCCATTCATACACCCACTCACATCCCATAGAACATCTCATACATCCACTCCCTCTTAACTACTCAATACCCATTCACAAACCCATACAAGCACTCACACACCCACTCTCTGATCCATAGAGCCACTCACACATCCACTTACCCATGCAGCCACTCACACAACCACTAACTCACCCATACAGCCACTCATGCACCCACTCACTCACCAATATAGCCACTCACACATCCAGTCATACAGATATACAGACACTTAGACAGTCACTCATATACCCATACAGCCACTCACACACTGAGTCAGTCATCCATACAGCTACTCAACACCTACTCACTCACCCATACAGTCACTCACACACCCACTCACTCACTCATATATAACACATGTACTCACTCACCTAAACAGTCACTGACACAAGCATGCACTCACCCATACAGCCACTACCACATTTACTCACTCATCCATACAGTCACTCACACACCCACTCACTCAGCCATATAACACTTATGCACCCACTCACTCACCCATAGAGACACTCACACACCCCATCACTCACCTATACAGCCTCTGACATACCCACTCACTCATTCACCACTGACACACCCACTCACTCACCCACAGAGCCGCACACATAGTCGCTCACCTATAGAGCTACTCATACAACCACTCACACACCAATACAGCCACTCAGACATCTGCTCATACATGAATGCACAACGTCACACAGTCACTCACATAATGTGTTACAAATAGTATGACTCATTACTAGTACACATTTACTAATTTAACATTTGTGGTATCTTACTATATATCTTTAACACTCAGAAACCTTTAGAAAACACTCACAATCACTGGATGATGTCATCAGTGATGTCACTGACCATCTCATGAGTGATGTAATATGTGAGGTGAGGTCATAAGCAGTGCATTGTGGGGCATAAGGTATAGTTAGCTCAGGTAAGTATAACTACTGAATTTCAATTGTTTTGTATGACTGAAATCTGAGCCTAACTATAATGTCCCTTAACCTTTATTTTTTCAGTGAATTTCCACAGTTTTTTAATTCTATTTCCTAACTATAACGTCCTTGTAACCTTTGTTTTTTCAGTGAATTTCTACAGTTTTTAAAATTCGATTTCCTAACTATAACGTCCCTTTAACCTTTGGTTTTTTTAAGTGAATTTCTAAGGTTTTTTAAATTTTATTTTCTAACTAACCTGTAACCTTTGAGAGTGAGTCTGTGAGTGAGTGTCTCACTGGGTGTGTGAATGGGCGTGTGAGTGTCTGAGAGGGGCTGTGAGTGGGTGCATGAATATTTGAGTGGGTGCATGAGTGTCTGAGTAGGTGTGAGAGTGTCTGAGTGGGTTTGCGAGTGCCTCTGTGAGTGTGTCAGCCAGTCTGTGAATAAGTCGGTGAGTGTCTGAGTGGGTCTGTGAGTGGGTATGTGAGTTCCTGAGTGGGTCTGTGAGTCAGCGTGTGAGTCTCTGAGCAGGTCTGTGAGTGGGTGAGAGTATGAGTGATTCTCTAAGTGGGTGCCTCAGTGTCTGACTGGGTATTTGAGTGGGTGTTCGTGTCTGAGTTCATCCGTGAGTGGGTGCATGAGTGTCTGAATGCATCTGTGAGTGACTGTGAGTGTCTGAGTTGTTCTGTGATTGGGTGCATGAGTGCCTGAGTGGGTTTTGCTTGTTTTCTGAATTTTCTGCTCATTTCTGACCTCTATATTGCTTCTTTCTGCTGGTTTCTAACCTTTTTTGTGTCTTTCTGCTAGTTTCTGACCTCTATTTTGCCTCTTTCTGCACATTTCTGACCTTTATTTTACCTCTTTCTGTTTGTTTCTCACTTCTAATTTGCCTCTTTCTGCCTGTTTCTGGCCGTTATTTTGCCTCTTTCTGCTCGTTTCTGATATTTATTTTTTCTCTTTCTGCTCGTTTCTGACCTTTATTTTGCCTCTTTCTGCTCGTTTCTGATCTCTTTTTTGCCTCTTTCTGCTCACTGTTGGACTTTATTTTGCCTCTTTCTGCTTAGTGCTGGCCTTTATTTTGCCTCTTTCAGCTCGTATAATATTTCTATTTGTAAGGGGGAGGGGGCCATGTGGCCCCCCTTGCTCTGTGGATTTTTTCCTTGTGGAGCCCATTCCTGGGGCCAGGCCTTAATTCAATGGAGGAGAGGGGCCGTGGGGGCCTCCTCCCCAGGCCGATTTCAGCCCCGGTTCCCCATACCCCGGGGTCTGGCCTTAAATTGCTGGGGCCATGGAGCCCGCCCAGGGCACCCAGTCACCACCCCTGGGGACCGTGGGGGAGCCTGAATGCCCCTGCATTTCGTGCTGGCTCCCTGCCACCTGTGGGAGCCGGCATTGCTCTCACACACAGGGAGATGCTAAACATGCAGCTCCCTGTGTGCGGGAGCAATCCTTTTGTCTGGTTCCCTGCCCGCTTGACAGCAGGCATGAAAACAGACGAAAACTCAGCTCTCAGCAAGCAAGAGCGGTTTCACAGCTCCTGCTTGCTGAGAGCAGAGTTTGTGTTTGCTCTGACATGATGGGAGCTGTCAAAGCTCCCACCAAGTCAAAGCAAAAGGCTATTTCCCGGGGTGGGGACCCCGGGACATAGCAGGAGCCGGCCATGTGGGGCGGCAGTCCCCAGGGATATGTATTTCTCCAGGAGGAGGGGTCACGCGGGTCCCCTCCTTTGTTATTTGCAGGCCGGCCCCAGAGAGGTGCTGGTGGTCCAGGGGCCGTATATGGCCTGGTAGGGGTGGCCGCACGGCCCCTTCCCACTATGAAAAAATATTTTGGCCCTGGAGAGGTGGTGGTTCCGTTGGCCCGGGGGGGGTCTAAGAGGTCCCACATTCCTTACAGCTTAGTCCCGGGAAGGTGGTGGTCCCTGGGGCATGGGGGTCCATGAGGCCCCCATATCTTTCTATAGAGCCCTGGTAAGGTGGTGGTCCCTGGAGCTCAGGGCCCCTGAAAAATGTATTATTTTAAAGCCTCGAGCAGGTGGTGATTCCCGGGGGCCCAGTCAGTCTGAGTGGCCCCCATCATATAAACATAAGCCAGGGGGAAGTGGTGGTCTCTGGGGCAGAAAAAGACCCTAGGAGCGGGACCCTGCTCCCCCTCCTTGAATTTTAAAATATGTGCACATGCCCCCGGGATCTTCTACCTGGGGGCCTTAGTATAAACAAGTGCGGGAGAGTGCACTTGTTTTTTTTTCTTCCATTTTTGCCGCAAATTTTGCAAATGCACTGCAAAATTAAAAAAAAATGCTTTTTTGTCCTGACCCCAAGACCAAGGCTTGGGGATCAGGGAATTCCTACCATGCCCCCTTTTCTCTTTTTTTACTTTTCTTTTGTGACTCGACTGAAGCCGATTCTCAAGATGGTTGAAGTGTTGGCAGCCTATCAGAGCTTTGTAGATTTCTGCACAAGCTTGTTATTAGTTGTGAATTAGCTGTGATCGTACATAAAATTTCCTTAAATTTCCCAACAACTGCTGAAAGGATTGACACCAAACAACTGAAGCATGATCTGCATAACCAAATCTACCTTTCTGCCAAATTCGGTGTAATTTTGTCCAGCAGTTCGGGCTGTTGTGGTGTTCAAAGTTCCTATGGGAATTAACATGGGAAACACACTTTTTCAAATCCCCCCCCCCCCCTTTTTCTCAGCCCACGCTTGACGGATTGCACCAAAACGTTTCCTGTGGAACAAGAATCATCGGCATATTTTGGGGGGGAAATTTCGTGAGGATTTGTCAAATGGCGCCAAAAATACAGACAAGCCAAAAAATGCTATTCCTATCGAAACATGGTCCTAACTATAACTACCTAGGTACATGAGTAAATCTGTACCTGTGAATATTTTATTTTCAATATTTTGTCCTGAATATTGTGTTCCATCAGTATTCTGGTGTTAATATTCAGGGAGCACAGCGGGAGTGGGGAGGGCAGATATGGCAACTATCAGCATTTGTTGCCAACTTACCCTTGTTGAATCAGAGAATTTCTGAGTTAAGAGGGTAAAGTTTAAACAGTGCTGTGCTTTAAAAACAGGAACACCGTTCTGCTCTTCACTCACTCACAAGTTCATGATATGGCTTCATGTGTTTGGAAAAACATGGGAAAGTTGGCGATTCTTTAACAAATCGTAACAATAAAAATAGCAGCTGCATCAGTGTTGGTAGGCAGATTTCATGAATGTTACTGTATTTGTAAATTGTATTTATATAGTGCTCACTGTGAGAAGTTGGCCTGGCATATGCTGTCCACTAATTATAGTGGGCACCTTGCACCAGTCCAAACAACCCCTTATTGGAGATAGGTTAAAGATAACCTTTATTGAAAGCTATCCTAGTGGTAGCTATGGAGAGCAGCCTTCAGGCTAAGTCTTGTAGGAATGGAAAGCAGCTTGTTTTACCAGTCTAAAATCTCTTGAGTGATCAAAGGAAAGAGCACCACACCAGGTATATATTCAAAATATATGTATTTATTACTAAACACACCCCTCTAGTCTCTTTATGAGGCTAGAGTTCGAAGTACATACGTTATAAGTTATTTAAACACAGTAATAGCACAAATACACGTTTGAGCCCTAGGGGCTTACCAAACCATATACCAATAAAGTGGTATAAGAACCACGACTGAGCTAGACACTAGGCCTAGAGCCTCTAGAAGTGCTTGGACCACAAGGAACCACCCAAGGTAGTGACACAGGGGACCCACGGGGGACGCGTGCAGTGTAATAACACAGCCGCGAAACGCCGTTAACTTCTATGGAGAAAGTCGCGGTTTGGAAATTAAAGAAAAGGGACACTTAAAGAAGGACTTGGAGCAAACCCTTTGAGAACTAGGTCGTTCTAGAGTCTCTACCCACGGAGCACCGGAGTACTCTTGTTACCTCACCCAGGGAAGCCGGGTGCATAGGTGCCTTTCGGGGTCGGGTTCCGTCGTCGATTTGAATGGCGATCTGCTGCAAAGTGCTGCTGGCGACCAAGTGAAAAGTGTCCGGGTGGATCCAAAGGTGGATCAGAGATCTGAAGAACCTGAAAGCAGAGGGGACAGAGTCTGGGTCACTAGCCAGTGACCATGAAGGCGATGAGCAGATGCCCACCGATGTCGAGTGCTTCAGGTAGGTTGACGGTCGTCTTGACTCTTCAGCCACGAGGTCCAGGAGGCGTTGTCGGCAACCAGGAGCAGGATTCGGGCTGGTACATGTCGTCTGTTGAGTGCTGAGGTGTCAGCGACCAGATTGGACCCAACAAGCCTTGGCAACGGCAAGTCTCGATGTAGATGAAGATTGACGATGATGCAGACCAGCAAGGTCTGAGGAACTCACCCAGCAAAGGTAAGTGAGGGCAAGCCTGGAGCAATTAGAGAGCCCAAGAAAAAAAGGATTGGCCTTCGTGAAGGGCTACTAGCCAATGGGCTAGCGACCGCAAAGGAGCCTCGAGACGGTGCACGTGGAGCTGGCTCACAGGACACTCGTGGAGTAGAGGCCAGTGATCTTCGGTGCAGTTGGTGCTGGAGGCTAGGGCTACTCGAAGCCCAAAGTACGACTTCGTGGGACACCCAAAAGAGGATGCACTTGCAAATATGTGCGGTGTCCAGGGGTCATGGTTCCACGTTACCCACGACAGGTACGGGCCTCAGCTTTGCTGAGGACTCAGGACAGCCTCGGGGAAGTCTGGAAATCCACCTCTGGTGATGCAAAGACTTTGGCGTCCGACGGGAGCTTAGGCGATGCAGACCGGACAATTGCTTCTTTGGTGCCTGCCAAGCAGGGGAGTCACTCCTTGACCCCAAGGGAGATTCTTCTGTCCTCTAATCTTGTAGTAGAGCGTCGAAGGTCCAGGATTCTGTGTCAGAGTTTCATCCAGGGATAATCTAAAGTCCTAAGGACTGGGTTCCTATACTTATACTAAGTTTAGGGGTTGGACTACTCTGTGGCCCCACCTATGGGTGGGTCAGGGCAGAGGGGTGGCTACACCCCTTTCCCTTTGTCCAGTTCACGCCAAAACAGGGGCTGCAAGCCCCTGATCCGGTTTGAACTGGGGTATGCACAGGGACACCAAGTGTGCCCCCAGTGCAGGACTTCAAAGCACCCGAAAGTGCTCCCGCCCAACCCCAATACACACTATCCTGTCTGGGGAGGTGGTCACACCTCCCTGGGACAGGAAACCTATTGTCCAGGCCTCCCCTGCCAGAGTTTCGTCCAGCAGCAGGAGGCCAGACTTGTGTCTGTGGCAGCAGCATCCATTTTGTGATGCCAGGGCTTTAGAAAGAAGTTACCGGCCAGGCCAGGGTTAACATGTCTCTCCCTCTAGAAGGGTGGAATGCTACCCCCGCCGCCAGAATTGGCGGGGGGTAGTATTCCAAGATGTTTGACACCAAACACGACATGTTTCGGTGCAGCCATTCCAAAGTTAGCATTTAACGCGAGGTTATAATGCGCTTAAGAGTATATGGTCAGGCTGCACTACAAACAGCATCAGAGAAGAGTCTCCGAACGCTGCAGAGGGGCCCTGCTCATGCAGGGGCACCCTCTCACATAGGAACCACGCACTCTGCCTTCAGGATTGATAAGGCCTGCCATAGGAGTGACTTATAGGTTTATATGTGTGTATGTATATAGTGATATAGGTAGCCTATATCACAGTAAGAGGTGCATGCACCACCTTACCCAGGCTGCAGTAGCAGACCTGTGGTGTCAGTTTGGATGGCCTTCCAGGGGTGGCATAATACATGCTGCAGCCCCTGGTAGGCCTCTGAGGTACCTATGCCCTGGGTACATAGTATACCATATACTAGGGACTTATAAGGGCACTCCAGATTCCAATCAGAGATGTGCCTAATGCACATGGAAACCTTTTACAGAGAAAGCAGATAGACTGGGGCCCTGAATAGCAGGATCCCAGCCCAACTAAGTCATAAACCAGCAAAACACCATAAAAAAAGTGGGGGCAACCATATAGTCAGATTCCACCTTCCTACATAACCCCCCCCAAACGAAAGGAGATAAGGCTAACCTTGGCCAGTTGAGCCTTTATTGACTAAGTGGCCATATAAGGAAGCACCTGCACTAGCATGGTTGCCCCCTGTCTTATGGTCCACTAAGCAATCCCTCACCCTAAGGGTATGAGAGGGTCTCCACCATGGGGAATCACTACCTGTGGTGTGCTTAGGTAAAGTACAAGGCTGGTGAGGTGTCTGAGTAGGGAAGTGAGGCCCTAGGAATGTTGGCCTCAGCTTCCTCAGATCACTGGTCACCATGTATGCCTGTCTTTCCATGACTGAGTTGCACTTTGCTCTAAGGGTCAACCTTTGGCTGCCTACAGCTGGGGGTTGGGTCCCTTTGGATGGACTACTGGAGGGACATGGCAGGTTTGGAACCTTCTGGTCCCAGGTTTGCCCCTGCCTACCAGAGTCCTTCTGGGGAGGTCCCTACATAAAGGTATGGGGGATCCCTCAGTGTGTAGAGGAATTTTCACCTGGCTAGGGCTACTAGACTGGGTGCCCCTAATCTGCTGATGGGGGTTCCTCTGGACAGGGGGCCCTGGGGGGTCCACTGACCTCCCTGACCTCTGCAGCCCTGGGCTGGCTGAGGCAGGGTAGAGAGGGGCAGGTTACCTGCTCCAGACTGGGTACCACCTTGGAAGGGTCCTCTGCCATCAGGGGTGTGGCCAGGCCAGGCCTGACTACCTCTGGGGCAGTTCCTTCACTAGGGGTAGGGTCAGTTCCCTGAGGAGGCTGACCCTTACCTACTGTCTGGAGGGAAGAAGACTTTTCTTCAACCCTTGTGCTCTCTTTTGGGGGAGAGTGGGCCATTCTTCTAGGCTCCATCTCTCCAAAATCTTGGGCTGGGGCTGTGGCCATCACAGCCCCACTAACCTTTACAGGGACGCCCAGCATCCTGAGATGGGTTTGGTGTTCAACTTCAGCCCAGGCTGAAATTTCCAGATCATTGCCCATCAGGCAATCTACAGGTAGGATTGGGGACACTGCCACTCTTTTTGGGCCTGTGACCCCCTCCCAGCTGAGATTGACTATGGCCATGGGGTGATCTGTTCTGACACCATCAATGTTGGTCACCTGGTATTTAAACTCAGGTAAAAGCTGGTGAGGGGGGACTAGTTTCCCTGCCACCATGGTGACACTAGCCCCTGTGTCCCTAAAAGCCACAGCTTTCTGACCATTAATTATTGGCTCCAATCTGTACCTGCCCAATGCTGTGGGACCCATGGTAAAGGTGGCAAATCCTATACCACCATCAGAGTCAGAGGAGTCTGTTGAGGGGTCCCTGTCTAAACTAGGGCCCACCTCTGTTCCTCTTGCAAAAGCACCTAATGTTTTGGGTGCACTACTCCCAACTGGAGGATTACTACTGGTAGTACCAGGAGGGGTGGTAGTAGTTGTGGGAGGAACATTTTCTTTATTGCCAATCCTGGGGCAACTGGGATCAGTTTTCCAGTGCCCAGGCTTTTACAGACATGGCAATATGGTTTCTTTTCAGGAGAAGAAGGAGTTTGGGACCCACCCCCAGAAGAGGAATTTTGGGGCCCTGTAGGGGACTTATCCTTAGATTTATCCCCACCTTTCTCTTGGGACTTAGTAGAATCTTTCTTCTGGTCACCACCCTGATTTTTAGTTTTTACTCTGGTTCTGACCCATTTGTCTGCCTTCTTTCCCAATTCTTGGGGAGAGGTCAGATCAGAGTCCACCAGATACTGGTGCAAAAGCTGGTTTTGACAATTATTAAGGATCTGCTCCCTCATAATCAAATTGTACAATCCTAAAAAGTCCTGCACTTTGTTGCCATGTATCCAACCTTCCAGAGCCTTAGTAGCACAATCTACAAAGTCAACCCAGTCTTGAGTCTGAGCTTTTTGGGTGTCTCTGAACTTCAACCTATACTGTTCAGTGGTTAGGCCAAACCCATCTATCAGAGCACTCTTCAAGACTGTGTAATTGTCAGCATCCTCTTCTCTTACAGTGAGGAGCTTGTCTCTACCTTTGTCTGCAAAGGAGAGCCACAAGATTGCTGCCCACTGCTTCTGGGCGACCCTCTGAACTTTACAGGCCCTCTCCAGTGCAGTTATCCATTTGTGGATGTCATCCCCACTCTGGTAGGGAGGGACAATCTTGTTTAGGTTTCTATGGTCATAAGACCTTTCCCTATCTTTAGGGATATTGCTGCCACCATGGGACTCTAGTCCCAACTTTTTCTCTCTTTGTAGAGATCTAGGGACTCCCTGTCTATAGCCAACTGCTGTTTTCTGAGTTCAAGCTGGGCTTGCTCATACTGAATCAGTCTTTTTCTCCTCTCATGAGAGGATTCCCTCCTATGAGAGGAGACAGAGGTCCCTACTGAGGTGCTAGAGTGGTTAGACTCCTGAGAAGGAGATCTAGACCTTCTAGGCACACTCACAATCCTTCCTGGGGGGACAAAGTGGAGGTCATTCTGATCCTCCTCCTCATCCACAGGAGGAATTGGGTTTTCCAGGTCAGGGTCATTGTCACCCTCCTGGTCAGTTCCAGAGGGGGCTGGGGGTGTTGCTACCCCTGGCCCCATCCTCATCTTCTGCCCCACCCTCTGCTCCTACCCCTTCAGTCCCTAAGGGCCTGCTAAGATCATAAGCCTCTAACATCTCTCTCAGATGTTGGGTGGTGGGGCTTTGGCCTGTCTTCAGTTTCCTCAAATTGCATAATGCTCTCAATTCCAAGAATGGGAGTGTATCATACTTGGAGGGAAGAAGCCCAGGGGCTTCTGGCAAGGACTCACTGGGTCCTGGCTTTGAAGACATCACTAGTGAGGTGTGGTGTATGCACTACCTACTCTAGTGTGGCCTACTAAACTCTCTTGAGTTGTAGAAAGGGTGTGCTATCCCTTGACACACAACTCTAAGTTCAGTAAAACTTACTGTATACTAAGCTTAATTTATATGTACCTTAGGTACCTTTAGTGGTTTTCAGTTGATCAATTCAATTGAGATTATCTGGTAAAACAATAGCAAGCTGGAATCCCACACGCTGCACACCAATGTGAGAAGTTGGCCTGGCATATGCTGTCCACTAATTATAGTGGGCACCTTGCACCAGTCCAAACAACCCCTTATTGGAGATAGGTTAAAGACAACCTTATTGAAAGCTATCCTAGTGGTAGCTATGGAGAGCAGCCTTCAGGCTAAGTCTTGAAGGAATGTAAAGCAGCTTGTTTTACCAGTCTATAATCTCTTGAGTGATCAAATGAAAGAGCACCACACCAGGTATATATTCAAAATATATGTATTTATTGCTAAACACACCCCTCTAGTCTCTTTATGAGGCTAGAGTTCGAAATACATAAGTTATAAGTTATTTAAACACAGTAATAGCACAAATACACGTTTGGGCCCTAGGGGCGTACCAAACCATATACCAATAAAGTGGTATAAGAACCACGACTGAGCTAGACACTAGGCCTAGAGCCTCTAGAAGTGCTTGGACCACAAGGAACCACCCAAGGTAGTGACACAGGGGACCCACGGGGGACGCGTGCAGTGTAATATACACAGCCGCGAAACGCCGTTAACTTCTATGGAGAAAGTCGCGGTTTGGAAATTAAAGAAAAGGGACACTTAAAGAAGGACTTGGAGCAAACCCTTTGAGAACTAGGTCGTTCTAGAGTCTCTACCCACGGGAGCACCGGAGTACTCTTGTTACCTCACCCAGGGAAGCCGGGTGCATAGGTGCCTTTCGGGGTCGGGTTTCGTCGTCGATTTGAATGGCGATCTGCTGCAAAGTGCTGCTGGCGACCAAGTGAAAAGTGTCCGGGTGGATCCAAAGGTGGATCGGAGATCTGAAGAACCTGAAAGCAGAGGGGACAGAGTCTGGGTCACTAGCCAGTGACCAGGAAGGCGATGAGCAGATGCCCACCGATGTCGAGTGCTTCAGGTAGGTTGACGGTCGTCTTGACTCTTCAGCCACGAGGTCCAGGAGGCGTTGTCGGCAACCAGGAGCAGGATTCGGGCTGGGACATGATCGTCTGTCGAGTGCTGAGGTGTCGGCGACCAGATTGGACCCAACAAGCCTTGGCAACGGCAAGTCTCGATGTAGATGAAGATTGACGATGATGCAGACCAGCAAGGTCTGAGGAACTCACCCAGCAAGGGTAAGTGAGGGCAAGCCTGGAGCAATCAGGGAGCCCAAGAAGAAAAGGATTGGCCTTCGTGAAGGGCTACTAGCCAATGGGCTAGCCACCGCAAAGGAGCCTCGAGACGGTGCACGTGGAGCTGGCTCACAGGACACTCGTGGAGTGGAGGCCAGTGATCTTCGGTGCAGTTGGTGCTGGAGGCTAGGGCTACTCGAAGCCCAAAGTACGACTTCGTGGGACACCCAGAAGAGGATGCACTTGCAAATATGTGCGGTGTCCAGGGGTCATGGTTCCACGTTACCCACGACAGGTACGGGCCTCAGCTTTGCTGAGGACTCAGGGCAGTCTCGGGGAAGTCTGGAAATCTACCTCTGGTGATGCAAAGACTTTGGCGTCCGACGGGAGCTTAGGCGATGCAGACCGGACAATTGCTTCTTTGGTGCCTGCCAAGCAGGGGAGTCACTCCTTGACCCCAAGGGAGATTCTTCTGTCCTCTAATCTTGTAGTAGAGCGTCGAAGGTCCAGGATTCTGTGTCAGAGTTTCATCCAGGGATAATCTAAAGTCCTAAGGACTGGGTTCCTATACTTATACTAAGTTTAGGGGTTGGACTACTCTGTGGCCCCACCTATGGGTGGGTCAGGGCAGAGGGGTGGCTACACCCCTTTCCCTTTGTCCAGTTCACGCCAAAGCAGGGGCTGCAAGCCCCTGATCCGGTTTGAACTGGGGTATGCACTAGGGACACCAAGTGTGCCCCCAGTGCAGGACTTCAAAGCACCCGAAAGTGCTCCCGCCCAGCCCCAATACACACTATCCTGTCTGGGGAGGTGGTCACACCTCCCTGGGACAGGAAACCTGTTGTCCAGGCCTCCCCTGCCGGAGTTTCGTCCAGCAGCAGGAGGCCAGACTTGTGTCTGTGGCAGCAGCATCCATTTTGTGATGCCAGGGCTTTAGAAAGAAGTTACCGGCCAGGCCAGGGTTAACATGTCTCTCCCTCTAGAAGGGTGGAATGCTACCCCCGCCGCCAGAATTGGCGGGGGGTAGTATTCCAAGATGTTTGACACCAAACACGACATGTTTCGGTGCAGCCATTCCAAAGTTAGCATTTAACGCGAGGTTATAATGCGCTTAAGAGTATATGGTCAGGCTGCACTACAAACAGCATCAGAGAAGGGTCTCCGAACGCTGCAGAGGGGCCCTGCTCATGCAGGGGCACCCTCTCACATAGGAACCACGCACTCTGCCTTCAGGATTGATAAGGCCTGCCATAGGAGTGACTTATAGGTTTATATGTGTGTATGTATATAGTGATATAGGTAGCCTATATCACAGTAAGAGGTGCATGCACCACCTTACCCAGGCTGCAGTAGCAGACCTGTGGTGTCAGTTTGGATGGCCTTCCAGGGGTGGCATAATACATGCTGCAGCCCCTGGTAGGCCTCTGAGGTACCTATGCCCTGGGTACATAGTATACCATATACTAGGGACTTATAAGGGCACTCCAGATTCCAATCAGAGATGTGCCTAAGGCACATGGAAACCTTTTACAGAGAAAGCAGATAGACTGGGGCCCTGAATAGCAGGATCCCAGCCCAACTAAGTCATAAACCAGCAAAACACCATAAAAAAAGTGGGGGCAACCATATAGTCAGATTCCACCTTCCTACATAACCCCCCCCAAACGAAAGGAGATAAGGCTAACCTTGGCCAGTTGAGCCTTTATTGACTAAGTGGCCATATAAGGAAGCACCTGCACTAGCATGGTTGCCCCCTGTCTTATGGTCCACTAAGCAATCCCTCACCCTAAGGGTATGAGAGGGTCTCCACCATGGGGAATCACTACCTGTGGTGTGCTTAGGTAAAGTACAAGGCTGGTGAGGTGTCTGAGTAGGGAAGTGAGGCCCTAGGAATGTTGGCCTCAGCTTCCTCAGATCACTGGTCACCATGTATGCCTGTCTTTCCATGACTGAGTTGCACTTTGCTCTAAGGGTCAACCTTTGGCTGCCTACAGCTGGGGGTTGGGTCCCTTTGGATGGACTACTGGAGGGACATGGCAGGTTTGGAGCCTTCTGGTCCCAGGTTTGCCCCTGCCTACCAGAGTCCTTCTGGGGGAGGTCCCTACATAAAGGTATGGGGGATCCCTCAGTGTGTAGAGGAATTTTCACCTGGCTAGGGCTACTAGACTGGGTGCCCCTAATCTGCTGATGGGGGTTCCTCTGGACAGGGGGCCCTGGGGGGTCCACTGACCTCCCTGACCTCTGCAGCCCTGGGCTGGCTGAGGCAGGGTAGAGAGGGGCAGGTTACCTGCTCCAGACTGGGTACCACCTTGGAAGGGTCCTCTGCCATCAGGGGTGTGGCCAGGCCAGGCCTGACTACCTCTGGGGCAGTTCCTTCACTAGGGGTAGGGTCAGTTCCCTGAGGAGGCTGACCCTTACCTACTGTCTGGAGGGAAGAAGACTTTTCTTCAACCCTTGTGCTCTCTTTTGGGGGAGAGTGGGCCATTCTTCTAGGCTCCATCTCTCCAAAATCTTGGGCTGGGGCTGTGGCCATCACAGCCCCACTAACCTTTACAGGGACGCCCAGCATCCTGAGATGGGTTTGGTGTTCAACTTCAGCCCAGGCTGAAATTTCCAGATCATTGCCCATCAGGCAATCTACAGGTAGGGTTGGGGACACTGCCACTCTTTTTGGGCCTGTGACCCCCTCCCAGCTGAGATTGACTATGGCCATGGGGTGATCTGTTCTGACACCATCAATGTTGGTCACCTGGTATTTAAACTCAGGTAAAAGCTGGTGAGGGGGGACTAGTTTCCCTGCCACCATGGTGACACTAGCCCCTGTGTCCCTAAATGCCACAGCTTTCTGACCATTAATTATTGGCTCCAATCTGTACCTGCCCAATGCTGTGGGACCCATGGTAAAGGTGGCAAATCCTATACCACCATCAGAGTCAGAGGAGTCTGTTGAGGGGTCCCTGTCTAAACTAGGGCCCACCTCTGTTCCTCTTGCAAAAGCACCTAACTGTTTTGGGTGCACTACTCCCAACTGGAGGATTACTACTGGTAGTACCAGGAGGGGTGGTAGTAGTTGTGGGAGGAACATTTTCTTTATTGCCAATCCTGGGGCAACTGGGATCAGTTTTCCAGTGCCCAGGCTTTTTACAGACATGGCAATATGGTTTCTTTTCAGGAGAAGAAGGAGTTTGGGACCCACCCCCAGAAGAGGAATTTTGGGGCCCTGTAGGGGACTTATCCTTAGATTTATCCCCACCTTTCTCTTGGGACTTAGTAGAATCTTTCTTCTGGTCACCACCCTGATTTTTAGTTTTTACTCTGGTTCTGACCCATTTGTCTGCCTTCTTTCCCAATTCTTGGGGAGAGGTCAGATCAGAGTCCACCAGATACTGGTGCAAAAGCTGGTTTTGACAATTATTAAGGATCTGCTCCCTCATAATCAAATTGTACAATCCTAAAAAGTCCTGCACTTTGTTGCCATGTATCCAACCTTCCAGAGCCTTAGTAGCACAATCTACAAAGTCAACCCAGTCTTGAGTCTGAGCTTTTTGGGTGTCTCTGAACTTCAACCTATACTGTTCAGTGGTTAGGCCAAACCCATCTATCAGAGCACTCTTCAAGACTGTGTAATTGTCAGCATCCTCTTCTCTTACAGTGAGGAGCTTGTCTCTACCTTTGTCTGCAAAGGAGAGCCACAAGATTGCTGCCCACTGCTTCTGGGCGACCCTCTGAACTTTACAGGCCCTCTCCAGTGCAGTTATCCATTTGTGGATGTCATCCCCACTCTGGTAGGGAGGGACAATCTTGTTTAGGTTTCTATGGTCATAAGACCTTTCCCTATCTTTAGGGATATTGCTGCCACCATGGGACTCTAGTCCCAACTTTTTCTCTCTTTGTAGAGATCTAGGGACTCCCTGTCTATAGCCAACTGCTGTTTTCTGAGTTCAAGCTGGGCTTGCTCATACTGAATCAGTCTTTTTCTCCTCTCATGAGAGGATTCCCTCCTATGAGAGGAGACAGAGGTCCCTACTGAGGTGCTAGAGTGGTTAGACTCCTGAGAAGGAGATCTAGACCTTCTAGGCACACTCACAATCCTTCCTGGGGGGACAAAGTGGAGGTCATTCTGATCCTCCTCCTCATCCACAGGAGGAATTGGGTTTTCCAGGTCAGGGTCATTGTCACCCTCCTGGTCAGTTCCAGAGGGGGGGCTGGGGGTGTTGCTACCCCTGGCCCCATCCTCATCTTCTGCCCCACCCTCTGCTCCTACCCCTTCAGTCCCTAAGGGCCTGCTAAGATCATAAGCCTCTAACATCTCTCTCAGATGTTGGGTGGTGGGGCTTTGGCCTGTCTTCAGTTTCCTCAAATTGCATAATGCTCTCAATTCCAAGAATGGAAGTGTATCATACTTGGAGGAAGAAGCCCAGGGGCTTCTGGCAAGGACTCACTGGGTCCTGGCTTTGAAGACATCACTAGTGAGGTGTGGTGTATGCACTACCTACTCTAGTGTGGCCTACTAAACTCTCTTGAGTTGTAGAAAGGGTGTGCTATCCCTTGACACACAACTCTAAGTTCAGTAAAACTTACTGTATACTAAGCTTAATTTATATGTACCTTAGGTACCTTTAGTGGTTTTCAGTTGATCAATTCAATTGAGATTATCTGGTAAAACAATAGCAAGCTGGAATCCCACACGCTGCACACCAATGTGAGAAGTTGGCCTGGCATATGCTGTCCACTAATTATAGTGGGCACCTTGCACCAGTCCAAACAACCCCTTATTGGAGATAGGTTAAAGACAACCTTATTGAAAGCTATCCTAGTGGTAGCTATGGAGAGCAGCCTTCAGGCTAAGTCTTGAAGGAATGTAAAGCAGCTTGTTTTACCAGTCTATAATCTCTTGAGTGATCAAATGAAAGAGCACCACACCAGGTATATATTCAAAATATATGTATTTATTGCTAAACACACCCCTCTAGTCTCTTTATGAGGCTAGAGTTCGAAGTACATACGTTATAAGTTTTTTAAACACAGTAATAGCACAAATACACGTTTGAGCCCTAGGGGCGTACCAAACCATATACCAATAAAGTGGTATAAGAACCACGACTGAGCTAGACACTAGGCCTAGAGCCTCTAGAAGTGCTTGGACCACAAGGAACCACCCAAGGTAGTGACACAGGGGACCCACGGGGGACGCGTGCAGTGTAATAACACAGCCGCGAAACGCCGTTAACTTCTATGGAGAAAGTCGCGGTTTGGAAATTAAAGAAAAGGGACACTTAAAGAAGGACTTGGAGCAAACCCTTTGAGAACTAGGTCGTTCTAGAGTCTCTACCCACGGGAGCACCGGAGTACTCTTGTTACCTCACCCAGGGAAGCCGGGTGCATAGGTGCCTTTCGGGGTCGGGTTCCGTCGTCGATTTGAATGGCGATCTGCTGCAAAGTGCTGCTGGCGACCAAGTGAAAAGTGTCCGGGTGGATCCAAAGGTGGATCGGAGATCTGAAGAACCTGAAAGCAGAGGGGACAGAGTCTGGGTCACTAGCCAGTGACCAGGAAGGCGATGAGCAGATGCCCACCGATGTCGAGTGCTTCAGGTAGGTTGACGGTCGTCTTGACTCTTCAGCCACGAGGTCCAGGAGGCGTTGTCGGCAACCAGGAGCAGGATTCAGGCTGATACACAATGTCTGTCGAGTGCTGAGGTGTTGGCGACCGGATTGGACCCAACAAGCCTTGGCAACGGCAAGTCTCGATGTAGAGGAAGATTGACGATGATGCAGACCAGCAAGGTCTGAGGAACTCACCCAGCAAGGGTAAGTGTGGGCAAGCCTGGAGCAACCAGGGAGCCCAAGAAGAAAAGGATTGGCCTTCATGAAGGGCTACTAGTCAACGGGCTAGCGACCGCGAAGGAGCCTCGAGACGGTGCACGTGGAGCTGGCTCACAGGACACTCGTGGAGTGGAGGCCAGTGATCTTCGGTGCAGTTGGTGCTGGAGGCTAGGGCTACTCCAGAGCCCAAAGCACGACTTCGTGGGAGACCCAGAAGAGGATGCACTTGCAAATACGTGCGGTGTCCAGGGGTCATGGTTCCACGTTACCCACGACAGCTACGGGCCTCAGCTTTGCTGGGGACTCAGGGCAGCCTCGGGAAAGTCTGGAAATCTACCTCTGGTGATGCAAAGACTTCGGCGTCCGACGGGAGCTTAGGCGATGCAGACCGGACAATTGCTTCTTTGGTGCCTGCCAAGCAGGGGAGTCACTCCTTGACCCCAAGGGAGATTCTTCTGTCCTCTAATCTTGTAGTAGAGCGTCGAAGGTCCAGGATTCTGTGTCAGAGTTTCGTCCAGGGATAATCTAAAGTCCTAAGGACTGGGTTCCTATACTTATACTAAGTTTAGGGGTTGGACTACTCTGTGGCCCCACCTATGGGTGGGTCAGGGCAGAGGGGTGGCTACACCCCTTTCCCTTTGTCCAGTTCACGCCAAAGCAGGGGCTGCAAGCCCCTGATCCGGTTTGAACTGGGGTATGCACTAGGGACACCAAGTGTGCCCCCAGTGCAGGACTTCAAAGCACCCGAAAGTGCTCCCGCCCAGCCCCAATACACACTATCCTGTCTGGGGAGGTGGTCACACCTCCCTGGGACAGGAAACCTATTGTCCAGGCCTCCCCTGCCGGAGTTTCATCCAGCAGCAGGAGGCCAGACTTGTGTCTGTGGCAGCAGCATCCATTTTGTGATGCCAGGGCATTTAGAAAGAAGTTACCGGCCAGGCCAGGGTTAACATGTCTCTCCCTCTAGAAGGGTGGAATGCTACCCCCGCCGCCAGAAATTGGCGGGGGGGTAGTATTCCAAGATGTTTGACACCAAACACGACATGTTTCGGTGCAGCCGTTCCAAAGTTAGCATTTAACGCGAGGTTATAATGCGCTTAAGAGTATATGGTCAGGCTGCACTACAAACAGCATCAGAGAAGGGTCTCCGAATGCTGCAGAGGGGCCCTGCTCATGCAGGGGCACCCCTCACATAGGAACCACGCACTCTGCCTTCAGGATTGATAAGGCCTGCCATAGGAGTGACTTATAGGTTTATATGTGTGTATGTATATAGTGATATAGGTAGCCTATATCACAGTAAGGGGTGCATGCACCACCTTACCCAGGCTGCAGTAGCAGACCTGTGGTGTCAGTTTGGATGGCCTTCCAGGGGTGGCATAATACATGCTGCAGCCCCTGGTAGGCCTCTGAGGTACCTATGCCCTAGGTACATAGTATACCATATACTAGGGACTTATAAGGGCACTCCAGATTCCAATCAGAGATGTGCCTAAGGCACATGGAAACCTTTTTACAGAGAAAGCAGATAGACTGGGGCCCTGAATAGCAGGATCCCAGCCCAACTAAGTCATAAACCAGCAAAACACCATAAAAGAAAGTGGGGGCAACCATATAGTCAGATTCCACCTTCCTACACAATGGATTTCATTGTATATAAGTAATCTGTTTCAAATTTGTCCAAGAAAATATTGGCATAACTCCGGCCCCGGTAAACCCCATTGAAATTCTGTTCTTTTGAAGGAAAAGTGTGTCTTTCAAAATAAAATACCTGTGGTATACACAGAAGTGCAGTGACTCGAAAGGAAACACTTTGTTAGCTTGAATATTCTCGCTCCATAGGAAAGCCCATTCTACAGCCTCAACTCCTTCGGTGTGAAATAGACGTATATAGAGCATTCACATCAATAGCACAAAGCCACAATTCTTGTTTCAGCTGTAACTTTATGTCAGATAACCTCTTGAGAAAGTTGTGTCCTTTATCTAACAGCTCACATGTTGTGCGATTGGCTGGAGAAAGTATTCTAAATATGTGCCCAACGGTGCATGGATGGATCCACAACCCTACACTATAGGTCTGAAAGGAGAACCTATCAAATTTGTGTGCATCTTTGGGAGCATATATAACTTGGGTATGCGTGGAAATGATGTTTGTAAAAATCTTTTCACTTTCTCCAAGCTCCTGGCAGACAACCTTGTTTTATGTATTGCCCACTCAAGAAAGAATAGTTTGAAAGATGTTTACCAGGAAAGCTACATAACAACTATTCCTCTGTATATGAAACGTGTATTATTATGAATGAATGTTACCGACTACAGAGTAACTCATCTTGTTAAATATCCATAGCCACTAGAGTGTAAAACGTGCTCCACACAGACTACAGAGCAGAGCTTTAAATGGGCCCGGTACGGAGTGCGGTCCCTTTTTTATTTTGACGGGAGAGTACCGACACTGTTCAAAAGAGATGTAATACATTTAATTGGAGAGTACCGGCACTTCTCAGAAACAAGCAGGTACTCTGTAACAGATTACCTGCACTTCTATTTTTCCAATTCAAGCACTGGTACAGAGTAATGTATGGAGAGGAAGACAGAGAGAAAGAAATTAAGCCGACAGATGGATCGAAAGACCGCTGGATCTATAGATGGAGGGACGAACAGACATTATGGAGAGGCTAGGGAAAGCATATTTTTTAACAATGCGCAGAAATATACCGTTTGTTTTTGGTGCAGACATATGGAGTCAAAAAAGAAGGGGCATGAGGCAGTATTCCTATGTCAACGTTGTCAGTTATTCAAGTTTCACTAATGTAACAGAGGCCCCTTGCTCTGAAGAGATGGCTCCTGCATGTATCTAAAAATACAGTGCTCTTCAGTGAGTGGTTTCTTTGTTGCCAGTTCAGTTTGGGGCGCTGTATCTTGCCGGACCATCCAACGGTCATGTTTTAATTACCAAAGTGTTTGCTGCCATGTTACTCACTCACTGAGGGAATCTGAATGCAGCAGAGTGCACCAGATAGTAAAGGGGATTGCATCAAAGCTCCTTTTCTCAAAATACAAAAGCATACATTGCCAATCTGTAGATAAGAAACAAATAGCGTTCTAACACACCACAACCTATCAGATGTCCAAAGGCATGGTTTTGAAAATGCTCACTGCCGCTCAACAATCACTGACGGAGGCAGCAGTTCCTATTTATCGTGATGTAAAGCATTTGTCTCGTGAGATCGGAAGATGATTTTAGGTAGAGACTTCCGTCTGTGCCATACCTCCCAAGGGGATATAGAGCTACAGAAATATTTAAAAAAAATGTATATGGCAGCCTTTCATTTGAACCCTTTGTGGGTGGACCCAAATTTCAAGGGGGGGCTAACACTTCCAGAAATGGGGCAGAACAAGCATTTCCAGAAGTGGGATCGGATCTACCCTCATAGCCAATATAAGAAAAAGAGGTGACAAACTGTGCAATTTAAATATATTTGACAAACCAATTATTATAATGAACATGTTTTTGTGGATTTCACACTGTTCCTAGGCTACTGTCAGTGATCTTTAAAAAAGCAGATCGAGTGCATTGACTAACAAGCATTTGCAATGCAATAGGTCTTGCACTGTTTTAGAGATAGAGCTATTGGCGTTGTAATGGAAATGTGTTTTACCAATGTGAGAAACAACGCAAGTGCGAAAATGACAGAAAGGTAGAGCTAGGCGCGCAACGCCCATTGGGCTCAAAGGGCTTCAGCCCCCCCCCCCCCCCCCAGTCGTCTGTGGCAGCCCTTGCTGAGACAGCTTCCCGGGCACACACCCAGCTGCACCCGAGTACTTCACAGGCCTTTAAAAGACCATTTGCATGTTAATGAGGCTTTGTTGTTTTTTTACCCCTTCTAGAGCCCCTGCATCTCTACTCTTCATAATGCTTGAAGAATTAGCCCCCCCCCGAAATTTTTTCTTAGCCCCCCCGAAATGTGTCTCTAGTTGCGCCTCTGGGTAGAGCGAGATGGTATATAGAGACAGTTAGAGTTACGTGTGTATATAAGTGTGGGGTAGAGTGAAGAGAGAGAGAATGAGATAGAGAGTGAAAGAGAGTTAGAGAAAGGTAGAGTTACATGCTGGCTGCAGGGGATACTTGTAAAAAGCATTGTCAGGGTGAAGCTGCTCCCAAAGCTACTGATTATATTTTGGCGTCACCCTGTGTTGTTATACTTTAAAAATATACTATTGGAATGCAAAACAAAATGCTGTGGATACATCATGGTGGCCAGTAGCACGCGTTCACCTGGTGCAGAGTGTCCGCGGGCAGCTGCGTTGCCCTGAAGAGCCTGCCCACATTGCTGCTCCTTGCTGTGCTCCCTCTGCCCGCCCTCTCCATGTAGCACCACCCAAACAGCCGCCGCGCAAGATGAAAATGGTGTGCCGCACTGTTTAAAAATTAAATATAATATATTTTTTAAAAAGAGTTTGTTGAGCCACGCATACCAAAATTAAAGCGCGTGGAGGAAATCACCCACTGTATCATTGCATCGGAGACGCTCTGTTTATTTGCCACAATTGTTGCGTAGTTAAGCAAATGCAGTTTAAGTATTTGAAGTGAATGAAATGGAACCAAGCGGTATTCTCAGATTCCCAATGGGCTATTAGGGCTGCTGGCTAACATACATTTTTATAGGTAGGAATAAAGTTGAACATAGCTTTGAAAATAATGTCTTGCAGCATTAAATGAGTTTTTTATCCAGGCATTAATTTTTTTTATCTAAGGGGTCACAAAAACACATCGTACAATAAACAAAACGAAATTATAATTGTTACAGATATTGTCCTACCTATTAGCCTTCTAAAAGTTTCCCTTGTATTCATTTTCTAAAATGTGAGGGACACCTTGTACAGAAGCAGGATTTTTTTAAAGTAAATTACTTTCAGAGTTCAATAGAAGTTGTACAAAGATATACATAATAGTTTTGAATGTAGAATGAAACGATTCTCAAGAAATACTCCAAGAAAAATTATTTACATTTTTTTACTAAACTACTTCTAATAAGAATGACCGATATCAGAAAATAAATGAGATACATTAGTCACTGAGCCATGAGGAATGTTTTAACACTCACTGTGTGTATTGCCAGGAATGCCAGACAGACAAAATAATTAGGCATAAGCTTACATAGTCCATGCAAAACACCACTGCCTGCTAGCGGCACAGCTTTACCAGTCTTAAAAAGTGAACACATGACCTAATGCTTCTTCTCGAACGGATAGGAAGGTTTTGAAGGATTGTGACTGTTACTAAACAGGTACACACCAAGCACCACAGAAGCTGTCCACGTGATAAGTAGGACAGCATTAAAGGGGACAGTAACTAAATGTTGCCTCTTATGCCTCAGTAGGTAGCCTCATGCCTCTCGCACACTGCTCACATCAGGTGGAATATTAGAATAGAATGCAGGGGGAGCCTGGGCATTGGCATCCCCTTAACAGCATCACTTCCTGTGTCAGCAAGGGTGGGGTGCTTGGCTTACTGTCATTAGCAGGCACCAGTATCGTAGAGGATAACTTCTGTGTACTTTCTGGCCTCAGGATGAAAGGGGTGCACCACTCTCCTATGGAGAATCCTCATCAACTGCAGGGTACGCCTTCCTGTATGGAAGCAAGTTTTTTCTGGACCATGGCGTCTGGGTGCAAAGTGAACCTTCAAAAGACAATACAAGATTCTAAACAATATCTGGAGGATGCACAAATCAGCTTAGGTCATCTCGGTCTTCCTGGAAATCCCGTAAATGTACTCAGCACTTTAATAACGAAGTAAAAAAACATGAATGGAGTATAGAAACAAAATCCGTGTGGAGTCATCTATTGTAGGTAATCATGATATATACACGTTTGCCTCAAAGTATTATGACTATGATATAGCAACTGCTCCAGCAACTAATTACTAGAGGCGTTTTATAATGGCGATTCAGAACAGAGACTTCGCATTTATTGTATAACGGGGTATTGTCACGTGGGAACGCAGTTGGTGATGAATGCAGGGCCGGGTTTAGCGCTGGTGGCGCCCTGTGCGACATTGCTTGTTGGCGCCCCTCCCCCCAGTGACCACCTCTGCCACGGATTCCCTCACTAGCACCCTTTAACAGTGCCCCTCAAGTCTCCATAACCACTGTCTCTCAGATTCATTTAGTTTTATAGCACCACTCATACCAGTGTAAGGTGTCAGAGCACTTTATACCACACACACATTGCACAGAGACAATCATATGTGTGTAAATCAGTGTATAGGAAATGTTACATCAGACAGTACTACAAGGAGTAGTGTAGGAGTAGCATGTCATTGATACTGGTAGGCAATATAGTTAAAGTTATTATTCAGGAAAGGCACAAATTCAGAATTGAAAACGCAACATCATTGTTAAGGGTTCTCTTTCATAATAAGAATTGTTTTCTACCCAAATGAACCCGTTTCACAAGATTAGGATAATGAAAGACTGGGCAAAAAAACATATAGCTCTAACGTATATCTTGCAGTTTGCAGCAGCTCTAGGGTGACAGTTAATAGCTCAATGGTCTATATTAGGATTTTGACTTATAAAAGACAAGAAACAAAGGGAGCTCTCTTACAGAAGCAGTAACCCACTGACTTATTTACATTATATGCACTTCGTTATCTGCATGGTACACTTTCTTAGCAGCAGGCATTTTAACCCTCTGCCCTACCTTAGGATGAGTCAAAATTTCCACTAGACAAACCTCCGGTCTCTTTCCAGGAAGATGATTAATCACGGGACTTCTCTTGACATTTTAATTGATGTCTGAAAGTTGCTGGAGGCCAGGAACGAGGCAGCAGGTGCTTTTAAAATGATGATACACATTTTCAAATATTACGCCCCCCACCCCAAATCAACGCCCGGTGCGGTTGCACCGATCGCACCGCCCTAGAGCCGGCCCTGGATGAATGACAAAACTTTGCTCAGAAACTTCACACTGAAGTTATCGCTAATGAGAACTGCAGACCCACAACTTGCTGCTTCTGTTTACAGTCAATTTTTCTCAATAGTTTGCTTAGTCAGGCTGCAGCGTCCTGCAGGACAGGAGTGCGACTGCTGGGTTTACAATTGTTTCCTGCTCCAATAAATAACCCCGACGAGTGTCACATTAAAGGAGGGAAGCCGATAAGTGGTGCTTCAGGAACAGTGTGTTCGAGAAGGGAGCGAGGTAATCAAAGCACGTCCCACTCGACCACTTTGCATAAATAAATAAATCACTGTGCGCAGGAGGGAAGGGAGTTACTCCGAGGGGAAAAAAGACCCCTCCTGATCATCTGCAGCTCGCCCTTTGGAGAAGGGGCTTGCAGAAGAGACACGTGGGTCATGTGGTTTCCCGGGAGATCTAAGGGTGCGGGAGGGTCCCATGTTACGGAAACATAAAAAAAATATTAAACAGGGCGCCGTGCTATGCAGCGCGGCGCCCGAGTACATTACTTTAAATAAAAAATTATGAAAACGGGCACCACAATTATAAATAAAAATAAACATGAAACCGGGCGCCATGGTGGCACCATGGTGACACAAAAAATAAGTAGCCCCTTGACATAACACATGAACGCTTATAGCGTAATTAGACTGTATTTGGTCAGTGCTGCTTCCGATAAAACGGAAGTGATGCATCGGGAGCAACAACCAATAAGGAGCCAGGCATTAAGAGTAGCCCAGGAGTTAACCAATGGGCAAGCAGCAGGCGGGATTACACTCGCTATACTGCTTACTTCAGGTCTTGCAGACAGCGCATGCGCTGGCTAGGCTCGACCTAAAAAACGGCTTCTACAGATTTTCATCCAAAGCACATAAGACAAGTTTTCGCAAAGTTATTTCAAGACAACATCTTTTTTGCCAATTCATTGATCCCTTCTGTGGCAGGACAATTTGCTTGTGAAATATTTATCATTGCAAGTCTAGAAAAATGCTACTGTGACACTAAAAGACTGAAGGTAGAACTTAGTTTACCCGATTGTGAAAATCTGGGCTGCTTTTTTGTGCCACAGCCATACCAGAATCCTTTTTGGTAATCTAAGTGAAGGTTATGTTCTTCAATGAATGTAGATATTTGTTTTGACGCTGATCTTTCAATCCTTTTGTCTAAAAATAGTTGGTTATTTGCCGAACGTTAGGAGGAGTCGCTGTTTGAAGCCCTGTTTGTTTTAGGGAGTTCTTTTGAGAAGACATCTTTCTCCAAAGAGTTGTAGATACCTCTGACTGGATTAGCTGCAGCGGTATTAATTAAGATATTCTTGCATATATGAACAGGACATGGTTCTGCTGGTGATCGTGCTGGCCTACAAGCTTTTGCAGCCTTGATGACGTCCTGTGTATTCACAAGGCTAAAGGTGAGTAACTGTGGTTGTTTTAATGATGTGCTTTCCAATAAACTGCACAGCACAGCAGGAATTGTGATTGAGCAACGATTGAGCAGTAGAAAGGGAAGCAGGGGGGTTCTAAAATCAACAGGAGGATTGGAAGTAATGTAGGTGTGCCAGGCACACATCAAGGGCCTTTAACTGTTCTTCCAAGGCATCAGCAGCGCCTTGAGACCCTCAAGAGCGCTTTGTTGCGCTTTGTAAATCCCTGATTGATTGATGTCCTAAGGCACTGCCACGTCATGTATGGTTAGACCCTTTTTCATGTGAACTCATCTAGCCGGACTGTTCTTGCACTCTTGAAGCCCATTGTCACCTCTCCCTGTTCAGATCTCCTGTCTCATATTCAGGTCTCTTGAGTATGGTCTACTCTTCAGCCGTAGGTCATCTTTCCACGACATAGGGCAGGTTCCTCTGAAGTAAGGCAGGCATTCAATATCTTGGCTTCAGCCATCTTTCCCTGATACCTACTTCTGTGTTGTTCTTCAGAAGAAAAGAAAATGATACATCCATGCTGCTCACCATATAAAGGTTGAGCAGTGACGATTCCTGTAAGTGTGCTGTATAGACTTTGACAAATATTGGAAAGAATATATATTGACAGGGGCGGCTCCTCCACTAGGGCGGAGGATTGCCCCACTGCTTTCTCGCAGTGCGAGAAAGCCAAAACATAAAATGGTAATAACTTTTGGTTATTACCATTTTATGTTTCTTTCCGCATTTCGGGCGGGCGGTGGGTGGAGCTGCCCGGGCAGGGCAGCAGTGGTTTGCCCACTCCTGAGTGCGCATGACTGGTTTGGTCAGACGTCTCGGGCCGCCCAAACCAGTCATGCGCACTCTGCACTTCTCCATGCAGGCTGCATTGCAGCCTACATGGAGAACATGCCATCCTCTACAGCCCCTGGCTGGGAGGCGTCCCGACCAATCACAACGCTCCAAGCGTTGTGATTGGCTTAGGGGAGGGGAGGGAGGCTGCCTGCTTCCTGATCCTACCGGAGGCAGGAGAGCAGGAGCAGTGAAAACTCTGCACCCGGGCCGGCAGAAAGGTAGGTTTTCATTTTTTTATTTTTTATTATTGAACCCCCTTTCCCCGCTTGACCCAGCGCCTGCCCCCCACCCGCGAGCCATGCCGGCCGCTGCTGTATATTGAGTTTAATGATTATACATTAATGATTAAATTGAGACATAAATATACATCAGTTTAGTATCCATGCAATGACACATTTAACAGAGTCCACTAAAACTGTACGGAGTGAACAAACCATACGAAAATCCATATTAATTTAGGAAGAATATAATGTTGCATGAATACGCTCTCTACTAGAAAGGATATATATTCCGACAGGATAACTGTGCGCTGTGCACTACCTAGCTCCATGTAGTCACTGTCATTCACTTACTAAGATTTCAATTGGATTTAAAGGCATAATGGCTGAAATAGGAACTGTGAAAGATTATTGGCAATACATGTGTGAGAGGAAAGAAATTAAAACAATTTGATTTTGAATAAAACTGAGAGTGTTATGAAACCATTGCACTGCCTCTGGATAATGAGTTATTTCATGGTAGCCCATGACGTAAATCCATGCAGTAGTCTGAAAATGTAAGATACTTGTATAGCACTGTGATAAGCTTCATTCAGAATTTCTGAGATTCATAGATTTACTTTTTGGGTCTGGATTCACATTACAACAGTCACCGACCTTATCTGATCAAACAAAAAAGAGCTTTAAGAAGCACACCAGAGAGTAGGGCTTTGTATCCGCCCACATATTGGTTACCTTGAGTACAGTATTTGATTGGGCAGAAGGTGTGTGCTTCCATTGAGAAACAGTGGCTCCTGAAGGGAGTTTGGTCACCTAAAGAAACGTAACAATGTGGTAGTTGACAATGGGAAGACTCATCTACCACGCTGTAGTATTGGCCAATAATATTGCTAAAGCGTCATGACATTCTCACTGGGTGCATTAACTACATCATGGACCATGTTTTTATTGATAAGCTAATCCTATTGGCAAATAGACCTTCTTAATAAGGATGTTCCCTCTTTCAAAATGGGTGTGACAACCACCGTAATGCTGCGAAAGCATCTGTGCATGTTTATTTCTTCCACGTTTACGTTTGTGTGGGCACAATAAGCAGTTTGTTCTGCCCTCCCATCCCAGCACTCTGACAGACATGCCAGTTGCTGCAGCCTCGACAGTCTCATGTGATCCTTCCTCCCACACCAACCCACTGTTTCAGTTCACTCTCCCCAACTGCAGCAGCCCGCACATGGCCAGCTGCCTCAGCCATGGGTGCCAGATTCACAGATTTCTTAGGATAGCCCGGACCACATGGCCCAATTGTGACTAGAAGTAATACAGGTAGGGGAAGAGAGCGACAAGCTTAGCCACTTTTGAGATATAAGCAAATATATCCATTTTACAATTAGACAATGCTGTTATTGAATTGCCAAATCTCTGCTGCTGTCCTTTCGGCAGACAAGGTGCGCACTCTTCTCTTAAACTGCCCCCTCTGCACCCTGCCAATTCTGCTCACTAGTGTTTGCTAAAGATCTTTGTAAGTGATAAGGGTTGATACTTCCCACGTATTCCAGCAAGCAGAACGAGTAAAGCGACTTCTTGTATTTGGTTTCAGGGAGAGTGGGCTTCTCCCAAGAGAATAAAAAAACAATTGGGGTCAAAATTGCTCAAACATCATGGACCCTGAAAGGGCATTCATTACATTTTCCAGTACTTTCAAAAGGTTTGAGAGAAGCCTGGCCTTTCCTAGGAGTAGATCCCATTTCTGCAAATGTCATAAGCCAGAAATTACTTCTACTGTGCAGCGGTCTGCATTTCTTCTTAGGTGGGCCCCTTATGCCAAGGATTACATATAATATGCTAGTGCCATAATATTGCCATGGATACTCCACCCAATAGTCATGGGTATGTACAAAAATCATCTCCAGTATATAGGGGGCAGTATTTTGCCATTGGAGCCCCACTATAAAACGAGTACAAGGTCTCTTATGACAAGAATTACCTCAAATGTCAGATTCATCATTTTGCTATGGATGCACACCATATGCTTAGAATTATGTGCAGCATGTCAGAGCCTGCATTCTGCCATGGGTAACACCTCCCATTAATATGCCGTTAGTGCCCTCATCCATAAGGCAAGGATAACCTCCAATACGCCAGACCTGCAGCACACTTGCGAGCACAACACCGATACACTCACACACAAACATGCACTCATACACATTCTCTCACAGACACTCATTTGTTCACACACTCAGTTTCACAAACTCACACTCATTCTCATTATATCTCTTGCACTCTTTCATACATCAGCTTTTTGGAACACCCTCCCTGTGACCATCAGGAGCATTCAGAATCACGTGACATTTAGAAAGGCTGTAAAACCTGGCTCTTTCCGGTCTAGCCTCTGCCCCCTGGTCTTCACCCTGCAATGTTGTTTCGTGTCCTAGTGCTGGGAAGCGCCGTTGCTGGGGCAGCCATGCGCTTTACAAATCTTTTTAACATAACATAACATTTGTACTCTGCATACTTACACACAAAGAGACACACATACATGCTGCTGCTCACACTCCCATTAGTCAAATCTGCTTGTATTGCATTAGAAAGGCTTGCACTGTTGCTGCCCCTGCTATACCTGTCTTGCCTTTTAGTGAAGCTTAGTAAAAACATTTTCTCCATACATTATTAAGAAATCATAACATATGGCCTTGTCAATGCTTGTTACAAGTATGATGTGAATGAAAAAGTGCACTTCTTTAAAATAGCTGTAAAGGGCTTATATTTGGTTTCACATGTGAATCATGCAGCAACACTATTAACTAATCCACTTAAAAAAAAAAAATATCACCGTATTCAACTGATCTTATGAAATACTTGACTCCTTTGGTAAACATGTTTTTTTATCCAGTAACATTTTGAATGTTGGAATTTTCAGATGCAACTTTCAAATGTAAAAAAAAGAGTGACTAGTGTGTCTGTGTGAGTGCAGGGTGAGCAGCGAAAGTGAAGAGTGACAGGTGAGCACTTGGTGAGAGGAGTTAGTGCACGGTGAGTGGAATGTCCCAGTGAGTCCTGGCAGACTATTGTGCCTGTGTGCAAGCAGGGTGAACTGCGTGAGTGATGTGTGAATTGAGTGCCTGTGTGAGTGTAGGCTGAGTAGTGTACCCGTGTGAGTGCTGGGTGAGAAGAGGGTGAATTACATGAGTGCAGGGTGAACAGCGTGAGTGCAAGGTGAGTGGTGTAAGTACAGTGTGATCGATGTGGGTGCAGGGTGATCAGTGAGATTGCAGGGTGAGCGGTGAGAGTGACAGATGAGTGGAGTGTCATTTTCGTGCAGGGCGAGTGGTGTGCTTGTGTGACTGCAGGGTAAAAGGAGGGTGAATGTCATGAGCGCAGAGTGAACTGCTTGAGTGCATGGTGAGAGGTGTAAGTAGTATGATCCCTGTGAGTGTAGGGTAAGTAATGGGACTGCTGGGCGAGCGGTGAGAGTGACAAGTGAGCGGAGTGCCATGTGAGTGCAGGGTGAGCAGTGTGATCGTGTGAGTGCAGGGAAAGAGGAGGGTGAATTGTGTGAGTGCATGGTGAGCAGTGTAAGTGCTGGGTGATTACTGTGAGTGCAGCCTGAGCTTGAAAGCGAACTGTGAGTGCTGAGAATGATGGGTGAGTTGTCTGATTGCAGGATTCATTCCCAGATAGTAACTCAACATGTTATCCACGGTTGTCAAGTGAGGTTTCAGATAGAATTTAAACTTGCTATTATGGCATCAATCAGTAATGGAGGATTTAGTAAATAAAGGATTTGCAGATTCTGCAACAAACTTTGAGCCTCTTGATGGCCTTTTGTTGTTGTTTTAAGAATCTACAAGGCCCTGAATTGATTCTAAATTGGAGCAAGATCGTATGTATTCATTTGTAAGATGATTTTCCTGGCCATGTTTAATTATTAGTCAAGGATCATCAACAGAGCTCTAGAACACATTTAAAAGTGCTTTCTGTTTATACTTGCTACTTGAAGTATGTACAGATACGGGCTAAAAATACAGTATTAGGTGATTTTGCTTAGTTTTGGACTGGTTTGCTGGTAGAAAACCAGCCAGATGACAACCATATTTGCCTAACGTTACCTTTTAGGAAATGCATTCTCCCACTGTGGCAGCATAAGTATTTAACAAATGAAAGGAATAGGAATAGGCAGAATGGGGATGTGGGGGTACTGGAACCAGTGGGAAAAAAAAAAAAATCCTCGTTAGCATGTAAATGGTTTTAAAGTCCTGTTAAATGCTCAGAAAGCTAAATAAGGCGCCAGCCACGGCCCATAAATCCCACAGTAGGTCGAGTTCTGTGTGTGTGTCCTGAAGCTGCATGGGCCTGGGCTGAGACACGCAACGGGGGGTGGGGGGGTGCTAACGCCCTTTTAGCCCTATGGGTGTAAACATGGGCGAGGCCTTCTCTCTCCTCATTATTAATGTATTTTTCTAATCAAAAATTGCACAAACCCCAAAATCATGTTGGCACGTGCGCCATGTAAGGTACAGCTTTTTCCAGAAAGTGTAAGAATGCTATGAAAAGCAACTGCAATACAAAGAAAAGAGTGTGTCAGTACATTAAAACACACATACGATTGTACACTGTCTGGCAAGCAGTCACTTCCATGATGGCATCGGAGCTTGGGAAGCAGTAGTATTCCATAATAGAGTACAGACCGGGTGGCTCAGTTCAGTTCAAAGCGATAAACGCTGTAAAATTGCATGGGCGACCAGGTTCGAGGCTAGGCATCAGCTCAACATCCTGTGATTCTGAGCAAATCCCCTAGTCGTCCTGTGCTTAAACAAAAAAAACCCCAAAAAACATGAATGTAACGTTTAATGTTTCCTCGTGCCTAAATAAAAAATAAAAAAAACATAAATGTAACGTAACTGGAGCTCATGTAAAGTGCTCCAATACCTTCGGGTTGAGTTTGCACTAGAGGGGAAAGAAGCACCAAGCACAAGGGGGAGTGATAGTGGGGAAAAAAAGAAATAGTACCTTCATCATAGCGCGAGCAACGGACGGCCACTAAATTAAGTGGCATCAACCTGTGCTTGGTCTGTAATGAAGGGAACGGAAGTGATGGCTTAGCCTGCGCTGGCCAATAAAGAGGCACCACAGAAGAGTGACAAAGGAGCCCACGAATGTTAAGCAATGGGTGGGCTGCAAGCCCTTTGTTATCCACAATAGTCTCGTAAGTGAGAGCACAAGCGCTGTCGCAGGCTCAACTTAAAAAGGGCACAGCCGAGGGCGATGGACCTGCCCTCCATTTTTCTGGCTTTGACAGGTGAAGGTAAGACAGGCCTTGGCCCGGGCTTTGCCCAGGCACGGTCCCCGTGCACCACACTCAGTGTGGCAGGTGTTGGCACTTCATAGAGTTCCGTGGGGTGCCAGCCTCCTACTCCTCTCCCTCCTTACTGGCAGCGGGTTGTCTTGGGACTTGGAGTCCCTTCACAAATAAACGTCCTCAGCGTCCCACGCCGCGGGGCAGGTGTTTTCCACTTTATATGCTGGGCAAGGGGCCCCTCCCTCTTTCTCCCTCTCCTTTCTTGCAGCTGGTTATCCTAGAACTTAGAGCCCCTTTGTAAACAATGTCCTCAGCGTCGGCTAGCTTATTGTTTTAGCTTCTCAATAATCTGTTTTGTTTTCAGATGGTGTCCAGCGACATGATGCCCTCGAGAGGATGTGCACTCTATAAATAATAAATTAATAAATAAATGAATAAGTCAAGTCAAGTCATTGGAACCTCAGGAATGTCACCACAAATTGCAAAAACTCCTTATGTTGCCCATTATTTCGAAAACATTTGTTCCCGTTCCAGTCAATTAGACAATTCTAAATGAAGGTATTCTTTCTTTTTCCACAGATCACTTTGAAGGGTTAACTCCATCCTCGTTTACCTATGCAACGAGGTTGGGTCAAAATGCCACTTTCTCGTGCGCCTGTACTTTGGGAGACACAGTCAAGCAAATCACCTGGGAAAAACTAAGAGAAGAAGGGAAAACCACAGTAGCTCTGTGCAACTTGTCCAATGGCCAGGTCTTGCAGCACTATGGAGCAGATCACAAACAGCGCAGCCTCATCGTTTGCAACGGCCTTCAGAACAGTACCCTCACCATTTGGAGCGTCATCGCCTCCGACGAAGGAATTTACCGCTGCCACTTTGCGACAAACAAAGGAAACCAAACTATCCTGATAAGCCTGAATATAGCTAGTGGTGAGTAACCGGTTTTTGTCATTTTCATTAAGGTTGTTGTCTTGCTTGAGGCAGTGCATGTAACTTCCTGTGATATCATAGGCGGGTCAAATGGCAGATGATGCAATTTCCCCAACCACTAGCTATATTTTTTGGGTGAAACTGAATGTTTCTGTAGAATCATGTAGTTACAACTATGTCGGTAAAATGTATTTCAATCAGAAGGTTCAAGTTGTTGATATTCTTTCACTCTGCTGACACATTTTTTCAACTAATTTCCAATTGAGCTTGGTAAGTATTTTTTGGGGGGAAAAAATTGTAAACAGTATCAGAAAACAAAATGTGGGGAAAACATACAGGCGTGGGATTGTGGGGCAATCCAAAAAGAAGAAAAAGAACATAAATACTCCAGTAAGTTCAACCTGACTCCAAGTGTTTATTGTTTTAACTTAAGTAGGGGTCTTATGCTGTTTTTTTCCTCGTCTTTGATTTACGTAGGGGTAGGGTGCCATTGTGGCTTTGGGACATTTTAAGGAATTTGGGGGCCCTGGGCCAAACTTATTTTGGGGGCCCCTTTTTTGAACAGCTTTGAATTTATGATCCAATTTCAGCTCTTTCATGCCCTCTTTGGCCAGGTCACCGATAGTGCAGATGCACACTCCAAATTCTAAATGTGTTTACATCCAATATTCGGGGAATTTGATGTGTGATTTAAATATTGTAACCCAGCAGCAGCTCAATAATGTTACTGCAAATAATCTATGTGACACCGTCCCATTTCTAATATGTGATGTCCTGTTTCGATCTAAAATAAACTTTCTTTTTTTTATGGATGTTGCATGAAACATTAACACATTCAATTTAATTCAATTTTATTAAGAATTTGGATCTCCAAAGAGGTCCACTTAAAAATACACAGAATTATTATATGAATATACATTAAAATACAAGCTCAATTCATTGCCGTCATAAATAGGGTAAAATATTAAACAAATTAAATTCCATCGTAATTGAATCAAAGTTCACTGAAACACAGAATTTATAACTATATAACAATGGCAGTATTAAATTCAAATTAGCCCATCATCAAAGAAATGTGCCCCTTCATAGCCAAATCTCAACTCGCCATAACATAAAAAAGTAAAAGGTCTATGAGCAAATGGGAACAATCAATAGCACAGAATATACAAAAGGAGACAAGAGTATTCATTAATCGACAAAGGACAAATTAGAATACTGTAATTAAGTCCTTTACCGCAACCAGTGAAATAAATTAAAAAATATATGCAATTTGTAGATAATGGAATACTATACAATATCGGCTTCATAGTAGATCCAAATTGAATAAAGTGCAACATGCAGCAGCAAAGAATTATAAACAAAAACAAATTCTAAGAAGATAACTAAAACATTTGTGACTAACAACTGTTTTTCCCTAGCAACGATGAATAACAGTAGAATATGACCCAATTTTGTGCAAAGAGCATTTAAATAGCAGCAGAAACATATGTAAACATTAGAATAGTATACAATATCAGCTTTAAAAGAGGACCAATTTTTAGATAAAGGGCATCGTGTAGCAGCAGAAAATTGTAAACCAAGTGAAGTTCCAAGGAACAAATTAGCAGATATATAATTAAAGTTTCATTCTCCCTTAGCAACAGTGGTTAAAAGCAGCAAATAAGAATAGGGACCAGCATAGATAAAGGGTAGTGAAGACTAAAATATATTCATAAACTCCATAAAAAAATTAAATGATTTTATACACACTATTTAATTTTTTGGAAAAAGAAGAAATTCACAAGTTGATGATACATTTTTGATGTTATTTTGCAAAAACATTGATCAAAGCCATCGGTAATGAAACTCAACTAAAACTGGGCAAACAAACAAAATATGATCGAAATTCTGAATGCCCAGATTACAAAAGCCACAATTTTTTCCATTTTTCGTGGCGGGGTACCAATTAGCTAATAGATCATTTAATGGCAAAAGGTTCATACAACATAATGTAAGCCAACGTTGAACACCATGTTCTAAATTCCAAGATAAATATCTCTGAGGAACTCTCGGTGTATTTGACATGGCTTTTATCTTCAGCCTTTCTTTTAGTCTGCAATACTTAACATCTCTCTGAAAACTAACCATACAACTTGTGTTTTTTAAAAAAGATTTAAATTCTAAAAGCGAGAGGGAATTCACTGACTCCTCCTTTATGCTAAAATAATTCAGTGCTAAGGAGAAGTCAGGAGAGAAGGAATATTTATCAGTGGATCCTTCAAAAATGTCCTTACACATGAAACCCCTTAATGTGTATAACTCACTATTCTTTAGCTGGTATCCCCAACGTAATATATTGGCTAAACCTTAAGTAAATTAGCCTATCAAACCAAATTCCAGTCTAATAGTGGCTATTGGGACCAAAGTATTAAAATTACATAATTTACGTAAAATCTGACCTTAAATTTTATCTAAGAAACTCCAGCATATAGCAAAGTAGGAGGAATTTTTGCTCTAAAAACAGTAAGCAAATGTAAAAAATGTCTTCGACTCATTGCACTATAAAATATGCGTAAACCATTTGCGTGAGTTACTGCATTAGAGGAATTATGTTCAATATGTGGCTTATTATTTGTATTACCCGTTATTACTTTCCCGAAATAAAGAAAATAATCTACCATCTCCAAATTTTCGGAACCAATTTGCCAGTTAAAACTTCCCATTTTTCTATTTCTACTACATTTCATAATCAGAACTTTACTTTTAGAAACAATTATCTTTAGGTACTGCACCATCGTATATTTCTGCAAAGAAATCAGCTTTTCATTCATCCCATTAGGGGTCAAGTACATGATTGCAATATCGTCTGCATACATAAGGCATGCAAAAGGACGGTCACCTATCTTTGGCGCATCTCCTTCTAGGGGAGAAAAGCATTTGGGTAAATCAGCTACATACAAAGAAAAAAGTAACGGGGCTAGTAGGCAGCCTTGCTTCATTCCATTTTCTGTGGGAATCATTGTTGATAGGCCTTGATTTCCCCCTATTAGCACCTGACATCAGGTTCATGAGAGCAGGGCAATAATTAAAGATAACAGGAGGGTAGGCACTCCCATTTTATGCAGTTTTTTCCCACAGTAAGGGCCTGTCTACCTTATCAAAGGCTGTTGAAAAATCTATAAAAGCCACATATATATTTGAGCTATGAAAAATCGTGTACTTTTCCTCTGTTAGTTTCAGCATGCTGATATTATCTAGGGTGGAAGGATGTTCCCTAAAACCAGCTTGTTATAAGGGTAGACATTTCTCCTCCACCACCCAATCTATAAGATGATCTAAAATACTGTGAGCAAATATTTTCCCCACCATGGGAAACACATTTCTCTGCAGAATGTCTGTAATACTCTCACACATCACCCACAGTAAAAAATAAATGAAAGCAAAACGGTATTTAAAACAATCTGTTTAAGGATTATCAAAGGTCATCCAGGCAAGGCTCTCTGCAGGACAGAGCTGGCTCTATCAGTGGTCCCCTTAAAGACTGGGGCCCTGGGCCAGAGCCCAGTTTGCCCTTGCCTTAAAACGTCTCTGGCTTTGGATCTTGGACAACATTTAGGGGTTGCCAGGTGTAGCAACTGGGACCCCTGGATTTCCCCTTGCGACCCCTGGTACAGGCATTGCGACCCCTGGCATAAGGCGTTACAGCAGAGCCAGGAACAAAACACTTTTTAAACTTTCATATCCTGCAGCAGACAGGACCTTTGGCTGACAGGAATAAACTTAGCAGCAGTGAAACTGACACTGCAATGAAACAAAATGTTACCACCATTCCTGAACTTTAGGCCCTGTTATGAGCTGCCTTTGCAGCCAGTTGTGAAGGGGTGTCTTTAAACCAAAAATAGCATTTGCAACATAATTGATTTATTGTTGCTAGTAGAGAGGGCAGGTGTAGGAGAGTAGGATCTGCTTCACATGGGTACCCCCACTTTTTGCTGATGCTTCACTGTTTTTCGACATTAGTCTGGCTGGGGCCCTGCTAATCAGCTTCCTCTCTAAAATGGTTTCCATGTGCCTTAGGCACATCACTGATTGGAATCTGGAGTGCCCTTATAAGTCCCTAGTATATGGTATACTATGTACTAAGGGCATAGGTACCTCAGAGGCCTACCAGGGGCTGCAGCATGTATTATGCCACCCCTGGAAGGCCATCCAAACTGACACCACAGGTCTGCTACTGCAGCCTGGGTAAGGTGGTGCATGCACCCCTTACTGTGATATAGGTTACCTATATCACTAAATACATACACACATATAAACCTATAAGTCACTCCTAAGGCAGGCCTTATCAATCCTAAAGGCAGAGTGCATGGTTCCTATGTGAGAGGGTGCCCCTGCATGAGCAGGGCCCCTCTGCAGCGTTCGGAGACCCTTCTCTGATGCTGTTTGTAGTGCAGCCTGACCATATACTCTTAAGCGCATTATAACCTCGCGTTAAATGCTAACTTTGGAATGGCTGCACCTAAACATGTCGTGTTTGGTGTCAAACATCTTGGAATACTACCCCCCGCCAATTCCTGCAGCATGTCCTGCCCCAGCCCTTGCTCTCCATCGACGATCTTCATCTTCACCGAGACTTGCCGTTGCCAAGGCTTGTTGGGTCCAATCCGGTCGCCGACACCTCAGCACTCGACAGACATTGTGTACCAGCCCGAATCCTGCTCCTGGTCGCCGACAACGCCTCCTGGACCTCGTGGCTGAAGAGTCAACACGACCGTCAATGCACCTGAAGCACTCGACATCGGTGGGCATCCGCTCATCGCCATCCTGGTCACTGGCTAGTGACCCAGACTCTGTCCCCTCTGCTTTCAGGTTCTTCAGATCTCCGATCCACTCTTGGATCCACCCGGACACTTTCCACTTGGTCACCAGCAGCACTTTGCAGCAGATCGCCATTCAAATCGACGACGAAACCCGACCCCGAAAGGCACCTATGCACCCGGCTTCCCTGGGTGAGGTAACACGAGTACTCCGGTGCTCCCGTGGGTAGAGACTCTTCAAAGTACTAGTTCTCAAAGGGTTTGCTCCAAGTCCTCCTTTAAGTGTCCCTTTTCTTTAATTTCCTGATCGCGACTTTCTCCATAGAAGTTAACGGCGTATCGCGGTTGTGTATTTACACTGCACGCGTCCCCCGTGGGTCCCCTGTGTCACTACCTTGGGTGGTTCCTTGTGGTCCAAGCACTTCTAGAGGCTCTAGGCCTAGTGTCTAGTTCAGTCGTGGTTCTTATACCACTTTATTGGTATATGGTTTGGTACGCCCCTAGGGCCCAAACGTGTATTTGTGCTATTACTGTCTTTAAATAACTTATAACTTATGTACTTCGAACTCTAGCCTCATAAAGAGACTAGAGGGGTGTGTTTAGCAATAAATACATATATTTTGAATATATACCTGGTGTGGTGCTCTTTTATTTGGTCACTCAAGAGATTATAGACTGGTAAAACAAGCTGCTTTACATTCCTTCAAGACTTAGCCTGAAGGCTACTCTCCATAGCTACCACTAGGATAGCTTTCAATAAAGGTTGTCTTTAACCTATCTCCAATAAGGGGTTGTTTGGACTGGTGCAAGGTGCCCACTATAATTAGTGGACAGCATATGCCAGGGCAACTTTTCACAGCAGGCAAGAAAGGAGTCTAAATAGCTCTCACTCTCTCACACATTGTCAGATGAGAGGGAGGGAAAAGGAAGAGTTAATAGATAAGGCAGTAGAGAGACTAGAAGAGAGGTAGAGAAGACTCCACACAGACAGGTTAAAAATAACAGCAAAAGACAAAAAAGAGACTACAGAGGCAGAGAAGAAAACACAAGTGAGAGATGGGACCGGCGGAAAAATGTGAAAGGCGCAGCTAAGAGAGAGAGAATTAGAGGAAGAGACAGGTGTGACAAAGAGAAAGACTAGCAAGAGAGCAGAGACTGTGGGCACATGAAAAAGAAACATCTGAGAGAAAGGGGTGATAGGTGAGAGAGAGGTGAGACATAAAGTTCAAAGAGAGTGAAAGATAAGGAGACGGTACTAATAGAAGTAATAAAGAGAGACTGGTGTGAGAAAACTCAGAAAGAGACATAAAGGGAGTAAGAGGGAAACATGCAGGAAAGAGAGTGTAATCAGTAATTTTACTCATGGGTATCGAGCTCCACCTGCTTGTTTTCTGCCCATTTTTAGTATACTAATAGTCAATAGCCTTTTATTTTCTTAGTGTAATCAAAAATGTAGCGCAAAAAGTGAGTAACTGGTAGTGAGTGAGAAAGAGTGAGACAGAGGGGCCGATTCTGATGCGGGCTGGAAAAGCTTCCCGACCGAATCGGTTGGGAAATGGTGTCCGACCCACTCGGATCGGGAAAGTCCGACCGGCGGAGTAGGATGCATCCGGATGCTTCCAGATACGATTTGGTTGAACTCCCATTGACTTCAATGGGAACATTTGTTCCTAACCGCATCAGAATTGGGCCCTCGGTCGGGAAGACACGTTCCCGATCCGATTTGGAAGGAGCAAATGCTGTTAGGAGTCCTTCCTAACCGCATCAGAATCAGGCCCTCGGTCGGGAAGCTTTTCCAACCCGCATCAGAATCGGGCCCAGAGTCTTTAAGTGAGTTAGAGTGAGCGCGCATTAGTGAGTGAGAGAAGTAGTGGAAGTGAGGGTGAGTTAGTGAGAATGAATAAGAATGAGTGTGCAGACTGTTAGAGAGTGTGAGGCAGTATTAATATGTGAGTGAGTTGCAGTGAGTGAACGTAACTGTAAGTGAGAATTAATTCTTCATAGTGTGTGGGAATAAGTTTGAATAAATGAATGAGAGTAAGATTGCATGCAAGTGAGTTTGAGGGAGTGAGAAAGTATGAGTAAGACTAAGGGGCCGATTCCGATCTCGGCCGGTAGGGCTCCGAATCGGATTCGGCTTTACCGGATCCGATTCGGAGCCCTGTTTCCCGACCGAACCGTACGCGGGTCCGGCCGAGCGAGTACGATGCGAAATCGCCGACCGACTCGTCCGGGCGTCCCGACCGCTCCGACCGACTCGCTCCCGGCTCGAACCGCTCCGACCGACTCGCTCGGACTCGACTCGCACCGCGCAATGGAGACGTTTCCCGGCCGGGTAAGTACGATGCGCGCCGCGAGCAGTCCGACCGAGCCGCGCCGTCCGGCTCGTAAGAGCTGTCGGAGCCGTACTTTGGGGGTCCGTGTCGGACCCCCTGTATGCGTAGCCGCGCGAGTCGCACACAGGGGGGACCCATGGGTCCCCCTACCTGTGCGTGTACGGCGCGACTCGCTTCGCCGCGTACCCGCTGTAGGGGGCGCCCTTGTCCGACTCGCACCCATTGAGTCAATGGGAGCCCGCGTACGCGTTGTATGACCGGCTCCCATTGACTTCAATGGGAGTCCGACCGACTCGAGTCCGATAACATACGGACGCATCGTACTCGTTCGGTCGGACTGCACGGGTCCGATTCGGTCGGAAATCTCTCCGGGTCCGGCTCGGTCGGAGAAATTTCCGGCCCGAATCGGAATCGACCTCTAAATGTGAGTGAGAATGAGTGCAAAAGAATGAGAATAGGTGAGTCAATGTGAGAATACGTAGGACTGAGTGAGAAAGAATGAGTTAGTCCAAGTGAGTGCGTGATAATTTATGAAAGTATCCAAGTGAGAATGAATGATTGAGTTAATGCAAGTGAGTATGAGAGAGAATGTGGTGTTATGCTTGCAAGTCTGCAGTTGGCCCTGGCATTCTGAAGGTAATTCTTGGTTTATAGAGCCCCCCCTGGCAACATTCTTTTGCTAGCATGCTAGAGACAATTCTTAGCATGATACTGAGACTAACATGCTAGAGTTATACCTGCCATATTGGGACAGCCATGGAAAAAAGCTGTCGCTTGAGTACTGGAGGATATTCTTGGCATAGGGGTACACATTTCAAAAGGCTAGCACTGGCTTATGGTAATTCCTTACTTAATAGAGAATAACCATGGCATACTGTGGGGAGAAGAACCATTCCCAAATTTTGGTCCTAACATACAAGAGGTAATATTTGACATAAGGGTCACCCATGGTATATGGACAGCACTAATGGAAAAATTGTTCCACTGGCCTATTGTATTGTATTTTTTGCCTAAGAGGGCACCCGTGACATATGGGGGGAGGGGCTTCTTAATGAGCCCTGTTTACTTTCTGCAGCTTTCTCTGAGACCAGGGCTTTACATTTAGGTTTTGTAAAATAAATAATTTCAGCAGAGCAATGCATATTCTTCTAATTAAGTAAAAATTAACTACAAAGCGAACACATTTTTGTACAAGTTACTGCTGGAATAATATATTAATATTCAATATATGGTGTATATCAATTTATACATGTAAACTTAAATACTTCCTATGATCCATTAATAGATATCCCATTATGCTTTACACATTAAGCTATGGCTTTTTGTGGTGTGAATAAGTTAGGCTACCAGTATTATCAGTGTTCTTTTGCACTATATTCTCTTCGGACAAACACATAATGTTTTGTATAATAAAAAGAGAAAGGAGTAAAGTTCCCAAGGATTACCAAATAAGTACCCTAAAGGTTGTAGCCTCACTTCCTGTAATGATATAAGGTCAAAGGTCATGATGGTGTCACTTCCTGTGATGTTATTAAGGTCAAGGGTATGTGATGTCACTTCCTCTACCCCATGCGTTTTGGTGAATTGATGTCCATGCTTTATATCCCATAAGAACAAGTAGCCCCGATGAAGTGAGACATGAAAGGCCAAATGCGAGTCACGCGGACAGGTATCTCCATGACAGAAAAGGCCACACCAGATTCAGTGTTCACCAGAGGGAGGTGCACGCGTTTATTCCCTCTTTGTTTCCACGTACCCATTCCTCCTGCTAAAGGCAGGAAGAATATGTGCTTGGAAACAGGGTGAGGACTGGCTAAAAATGCAGGAAGTGCCCAATAGATCTGGAACTTGCATTTGTGATTGTTCGATCTCATGGTGGAATTACCACCCAGATCCATGATTCCTGTCCAGGTAACTAGGGCCGGCTCTAGGGCGGTGCAATGGGTGCCACCGCACCGGGCACTTACTTGGGGTGGGGGCGTCATTTTTGCAAGTATATTATCACTTTAAAAGCACCTGCTGCCACGTTTCTGGCCTCCAGCAATTTTCAGGCATCAATTAAAATGTCAAGATAACTCCCGTGATTAATCGTCTTCCTGGAAAGAGACCAGAGGTTTGTTTAGTGGAAGTTTTGACTTGTCCTAAGGTAGCGCAGAGGGTTAAAATGCCTGCTGCTAAGAAGGGGTACCATGCAGATAACAAAGTGCATATAATTTAAATAGGTCAGTGGGTTACTGTTTCTGTAAGAGAGCTCCTTTTGTTACTTGTCGTTTATAAGTCAAAATCCTAATACAGGACATTGAGTTATTAACTATCATCAACTAGCTGCATACAAACTGCAAGGTATATGTTAGAGCTATGTGATTTTTGCCCAGTCTTTGATTATCCTAATCTTGCTAAAAGGGTTAATTTGGGTAGAAAACAATTCTTATTATTAAAGAAAACCCCTAACAATGATGTTATGTTTTAAATTCTGAATTTGTGCTTTTCCAGAATAAGGACTCTTAAACTATATTGCCTACCAGTATCAAAGATATGTCACTCCTAACACTACACCTTGTAGAGCTGTCTGATGTAACATTTCCTATACACTGATTTACACACATATGATTGGCTCTGTGCAATGTGTGTGTGATGTAAAGTGCTCTGACACCCTACACTGGTATGAGTGGTGCTATAAAACTAAATGAATCTGAGAGACAGTGGTTATGGAGGCTTGAGGGGCACTGTTAAAGGGTGATAGTGAGGGAATCCGTGGCAGAGGTGGTCATGGGGGGGCGCCAACAAACATTGTCGCACAGGGCGCCACCAGTGTTAAAGCCGGCCCTGCAGGTGACTTCGGGACCCCTGCACCGTGCAACCTGTAATCAGGGCCCACGCATGGTCGAGCATCCGGGGATGAGTCAGCCCTTACATTCAAAGTCTGACACAATTTTCTTCAGTGTGAGTTTGAGAAAAGGACATATAGCGCCTTTGTCAGAATTGAGCACAAACATATTGTATCTGGTGGCCACACTTGGATCTCAGGCAGCAAACTACTATGATTCTTAATGACATAGTGGAGAAAGGATTCCTTCTCAACTTCCTTCTTCACTTCAGGGAAGGGAATGCTTATTGATTCTAATAGAGAGCTGTAAAATGGGGGTATTCAGAATGGGAAATGTATATGCACTGGAATAGTTGACTGGTAGGTGAGTCATGATTAAGGCTCCCAGTTTTATGGTATGAATTTTTATAAATATTTCCGTTTGTATTTTTCCATATTTGTTTAGCCATCTTATCAGAATTTTTCCATATTTATTTTATGTTTTGTGAATAAATTACGTTGTAATTTGTATATTTTCACATTTATTTAACCAATAAATGTGCACTCATACTTTGCTGCCTGTTGGGTTTTAACATATTACACAGCCAAATATAATAAAACATTACACCCAGGTCAAAATACTAACATTATGCAGCAAACATAAGTTGAGATATGCAGTCATTTAAGGAAATATCATACTGTTTTTTTAACTCTCCGTGCAGTTTGTCTGTACAACTATTGACATGGAAAACATGATTGACAGCATAGAGAGTTAATCAAAAGAAGCCCAATTTTCTGTATTATGCCTTTCAGATATAAACACAGACAGGAAACACACTGATTTATGCCTATATTTATATGTACAAATCAGTAAAAACTGAAAACTGCGAGCCCTGTTAGTTATGATAGATGAGGAAGGAAACGTTACAGAGTATGGACTCATAAACTTGCCACGCAAAGCCAACCTGTGTGGCTTTTCATTGCCTTGTAAATATGGCCCCCTTTCATGCATTACTCTGCGTGAAAGGGACGTACAATGGGTGTTGCTGTGGGTGTTCCCACACAACATCCATGGGACATGACGCATTCCCAGATGTACATGGTTTTGTAAACCTTGGAATGCGTCAGATTCCTACGGCGTAAGGGAGGCGCAACAAGGAGAAATACCTTTATTTCTCCTCGTTTTTCCTTTTTCTATGTGTGCTGCATTCTGGAGCACACACAGAAAGAGGGAAATACCTCTTGTGATTGTTTTTGTGCAGGAAGGTGTCCCTTTCTGCACAAAAACAATCACCCCTACAATACGGACACCCTTGTACCATGGTAGAAGGGTGCCTTCGTTTGTGCATGGCAGCCCATTGTGCACCTGCACGGGGAAAAGAACAGGAATGCGCCGTATCTTGTTGATATGGCGCATTCCTGCCATTTTTGTTTGATGCACGGCAGCGCAGCAGGAAGGCTTCCTGTGCTGCTGTGTCAAAATATTGTAAATGAGGCCCTCGGAGCACTTTATATGAGCACCAGTTACATTACACAAGGTCAGACTTTTTTTTTTAGGCAGTGGGTTATTAAGAGCCAGATTTACTATCATGCATTGCGTGAAAGGTAGACATAAAAAATGCACCATATTTACAAAGATATGTTGCATTTCTGTGCCTCCTTGCGCTGGCACACTGTGTGCTGCTAGCACCAATGCAGGCACACTTGCACTATGGTGCGAGGGTGCCTGCGTTACAGGTAGGATTGTTTTTGTGCAGGAAGGGACACCTTCCTGCACAAAAACAATCCTTAAAGAGATTTTCCATTTTCGATGTGTGGTGTGGAATGCATCACACACAGAAAAAATAAATAACGAGGAGAAATAAAGATATTTTTCCTTGTTATGTCTGGGTCTGAGAAGCGTACCATTTAGATGCATTCCCAGGTTTACAAATCTTTGTAAATCTGGGAATTAACCAAAATCCATGGGTGGATGCGTGCGAACACCCATACTCCACCCACGAATGCCTCCCTACCGCAAGGTAACGAAAGGCAGCAATATACATTGTGTATCGTTACTTTGTATTTACCAAACCATGCACAGCCACGCAAGATGGCTTAGTAAATCCCACTAAAGTACTTGCATTGCCTTGCGACACGCAAGGGCAATGCAAGCCCTAGTAAATATGTCCCTAAGTGATTTGCCCAGAATCACAGGATGCTGAGCCATTGTTTAGACTCAAACCCAGTTTCCCGGTTCCAAAGTCCACAGCTGTTGCAGTAATACCACATAGTTTCCCTTTTGTTTTTTCCTATTTTAGTGCACTAGTGGGAATAAAACAATAGGCCTCGTAGTCTGATAGATGTAGGTACTCGTGAATGAATAGAACAATATACCAGCACATTACTTTTTTAATCTGTTGCAAAGTTACCAAAGTCAGAATATCGTTTACAGTAATATTGTGCCATAAATGTTGTGTCCTAAATGTCACATTCCATGTAGATTCTACTAGTAGTATTGCACCAATTGTCAACCTTATGTTTGTTTAAAGAAAAATCGCCAACATATGCATTTTCATCACTGGAGTAGTAGAAATGCTCACAGGTATTCTATCTACTTCACTACTTCAAACATGGTCTTCAGTGGCACAAGAGACACCCTTGCACTCTTTCATAGCCAATCTTGAACTTTCCATCTGGCAGTTAGGGTGACCACCTCACTCCATGTCATCATGGACAGTGCTTCATGTCCTGAACTTCTCAACTACAAATTATTTGCTCCTAGATGTGTCCGTCTTGTTAGTTAAGTGGAAGGAACACCTCACTACAACACCCAGAATGCATTAGGCTGACACACAAAAACTCAAGACTGGAAATTGTCCCCATACTGACATGGAGTAAGGTGGTCCCCCTACTGGTCAACGTACTGGCAGTATGACGATACCGGAAGAGCTGGACCTGAAGACCACTGTTGCCTGTTTTGTTTGTGACAAAGTGGGATTCTTTATGACCAACAAAGGCTGGTCTCGTAATAAATTGTCTTTACTACTATAAGATCTGCAGCAGATATGTCTGCTTTTGAGAGTTTACTGGTGTGCCTGAAATGCAATTTGTTTCTCTAATTTAATCTTACATATCTTTAGCAGAAATTAATGCTGATGACATCTGAAAAGCCTATCTATATGTACTCTTGTTGTGCTACAGTATTTTAGAATGAACGACTTTCCACAATTTTAAATGAAAGTATGTCTCCCAGGAATTGCAAAGCAGAGCACATACTTGCCGACCCTACTGGTGTAGTTGGTAGGATAGCACTTTAGTGGAAGGTCTACTGCCAACAGATTTAGAGCTGTCAGCCTACTGTATTTTTACAGCCCCTGACAAGTCTGACAAAATGTTCTCATTTTGGCCCAGATTTACTAATGCCTTATGCAAGCGCAACGTGGTGCATGATATTTACTTTCCAGCACAAAAGGCATTTTTCATCGGCGGTGGCTAATTGTCTGACTCATTCAGTGCAGGCCTTCCACTAGGTCTATGTGGAGATGACCTGTGACTTTTACTGGGAGGAGCACGTGCGTTCATCCCATCATGATTCGAAGACACCCTGTCATCGGGCTCAGCCAGAGTTTGGAGTTATTGATTTATTAGAAAGTGTGGCGATGGTGAGTTTCACACTCACTGACATCGTTGGTGGACCTGTTCCAACTTTGTTGGTATATTTTGGAATGAATATGTGCGATGCTCCCTCCGCAGGGGAGAGAGGACAAAGGTGCAGGGAGGAACCCCTGTTGGATTAGTTACAAGTTCACAGATAATGGTGATTTAAAGCAGACTACTAAAACTCTCTAACCCTGGTTTGCTTTGTAAAGAGGTGTTACTAGACATATCTCTTCCCTTTGCCTATGCTTCTAAATCTGTAATAAGGTACTACTGGATGGTGGCACTTCTCAACTGCAGGAGGGCTGAGAATCTAGAAGACTGCAAGCTGACTCCTGCTCTTAGTAAGAGAAAGGCAGAATGAGTACCAAAAAATCATCATTAGGATGCTGAGAAAGTAATGAATGGGGTCAATCAGCTAAGTAGAGAGTGAAGAATGTATTGTCAAATAAAAGGAGCTCTCGACCAGCTGACATCCTTTCTCATGAGTGCCCAGAGTCAAATGCTGTAGCAGTCAACAAGGATTCCATGAGAAGAACTCAGCTGGAGCATGAAATGCAAGTCATCACAAAGCATACAGAGACAACAAACAAGTCTTGCGCGTAACGTGAGGACGCTGAGATAAACAAAGTGTAAAGTGCATGGTACATCACTTCCCCCCTTATAACAAAATAATCAAAAGCAAGCAGGGGGAGAGAAGGAAAAAAAAACATAACAATTACTCAACTTATATAAAAATACCTAAATCGGCTAGGCATAGACACATCACGTGGATTCCTAACAGGGCGTGAGAGTGTTGCAGGTGGAATATTATTCACAAGAGGTGACGCAGACCCATCAGAACCAGCTCCTAAGCCAACACGATTAGGTGATGCATTGATGGCAATACCCATTGATTATTTAGGAAAGAAGAAGAGAGGCTAACATTGGGGGTGACCTGGAGGTGTGGGATAAAATACTAGAACTTGATGGTATAGGATCCTGTGACTGTAGCCACCACGAGCTGTCAAGAATAGTGTCATCAGCAACAAAATCACAAACATTACCTTTCTTGCTGCAAAATGTTTCTTTGCTTCACCAGCGGTGAGTTGGACCAAACATCTCCGGCTCCACCAACCCTTCCCAGAAAGTAATACAGACCATTTGGATAATTTCACCACCTGTACTGGGCCTGTACATTTGTTTTCTCCCTTTATGACCCTTGTAGGGTTTATCATAAAAACCCAACTTCCCACACTAAGATTGACTTCTTTGACATGATGCTTCTCACCAAATCTGACCTTTGCATGAGATTGTTGCGCAGTCCCTCTGCTGGCAGTGGCATCTAATGAACACTGTAAGGTGTTGGTGGATTTTCTATGGATCTTGGGTATCTGTTGTGTAGCAGTTTAACGGGAACACAGCAGGGATAGTGTGTGATGCCAGTAGATAGGACCCAATCTTTTGCCTCAAAAATAATTCAACAGCCTGTCCAGTTATTAGGGCAGTTTGAACATCCTCTTCGAAGAATCTATTCATCCTCTCAGCTAGGCCATTAGAGGTGGGAGAGTATAGTGCAACTTGTAGATGTTTGATGCGATGTGAGTTGAGGAAACTCTTCATCTGCATTGAGGTAAAATGGGTGCCGTTCTTTAGGTGCACCTCCAACTTCAAAAATCCGCTGCAAGAATTTGATGACTGCTTCAGAGTTGCATACTGATGTAAGATCAAAATACAATTATTTTGATAAGTAATCCAATAACAGCATGTATTTCTTGCACATGGGAAGAAGCTCAAAAGGGCAAACACAATCCAGTGCAAGTTTTGTCCAAACATCAAAAAGCAAAGGAAGCGTGTGAACGGGCGTCTCCTTAGTTTTCCAATGCTTGTCTGATAATAAACAGGTGGTATATCAATATATTTGGAAACTTGGGATTCTTTGGAAGGCCACCAGTAAAACAAGTTCCACATTTTGCAAGTGGCGTTAGTACCTGAATGTTTACAATGAACTTTTTTAATTAACGCCTCTCTAGTGGAAGCAGAAGGTACACATACATCATGCCGTAATAAAACACCCCTTTTGAACTCATAACTTTCAGGCTACTTGAATGAAAAGTCTTAATGAAGGTTCCACACTTCTTTCTTTAGGCCAGCCCTGGTTCATACATTTATAAACTGGATGATGGTGCCTCAAGCCACTGGTGATATCGGACAATACCATTGTCATCAACAATATCACCCACAGAAGCCACAACACATTCTATGTCATTAGCAAGGGGGTTAGAACATTCATCAACAGGCATTCTACACAGCAGTCAGCCCTGACATTCTTACCACCAGGTATGTATTTGACTCTGAAGCAGAATTCTTGTAGCCATGAAAGCAATCTTACCAACCTTGCAGAAGCTTTACTAGTGCCATTGCCATTAAATAGATGTAATAGTGGTTTGTGATCAGTATAGAGGTGTGAACCCCGCAGTCAAGCTTTACATTTCTCTACCGCCCAACAGCATGCAAGTGCTTCGCGCTTAATGGTGCTGTAGGTAGATTTGGGTAGTTTAAGAGAGCGTGAAGCTAAAGAGATGGTGCAGTCTTTAATGTCTACAAATTAGGACGAAAGAGCTTGAGTGGTATCTGGAGTCAAAGAACACTTGCTGCCGGAAGTAAAAGGCATGAGGGCAGGGGCAGAAACAGTGAGCTCCTTGTTGGAAATGGCCCTTTCTGCAGGGTCGCCCCAAAACATGTTGCCTTCCTCCTCCCCTTTTTGGTGAATTCATTTTTGTTGGCCCTTATAACTCTGGGCACTTTACAACTGCTAACCAGTGCTAAAAGGCATCTGCTCTCTCCCTAAAACATGGTAACATTGGTGTATCCACAATTGGCATATTTAGTTTACTTATAAGTCCCAGGGCCTCTAAAGTAAATGCTACTAGTGGGCCTGCAGCACTGATTGTGCCACCCACTTAAGGAACCCTTTAAACATGTCTGAGGCCTGCCACTGCAGAGCCTATGTGTGCAGATTTAAACTGCCATGTTAACCTGGTAAGTTAACCCTATTGCTAGGACCAAACCTTACTTTTTATTACATATAAGTCACCCCTAAGGTGGGCCCTGGACAGCCCCAAGAGCAGGCTGCAGTGTATTTAAAAAGTTGGACATGTACTTCTAAGTTTTACATGTCCTGGTAGCAAAAAACTCTTACATTTGTTTTTTACTACTGCAAGGCATATCTCTCCCATAGATTAACATTGGGACTACCTTATTACATTTTATAAGTGTAATTTCCAATTGGGAAAAGATGGATATTTCGAGTTTGCTGTCTCTGGACTTACAATTTAAAATCACAACTTATAGGAAAGTCGAATTTTAAGTTGTAAGTCTGAAAATGCCACTTTTTTAAAGTTGCCATTTTCTTACTTCAACCATTCTGTGCCTCTGCCTGTCTCTGAATACATGTCTAGGGTTGGTGACAGCTGGGCTTTGTGCATTCCCTCTAGACAGTCACACACAAAGGGAGCTTAGGTGTGCCATCAACATCCTGATGTGTCATCCTGGGCAGGATGGGAGGGAGGAGCTGACACTTGCACCCGAATGGGCTGTGCCTGTTCCCACACGGAGAGCTGCATACCCCCTTGTAGTGAGTCTGGAGGCAAGGCAGTAAGGACAGGGACTGTGTGCGCTTCAAAGGCCTCTCTTTGAAGTCTCCCCCACTTCAAAGGCACAACTGGGTATAAGTACTGCACCTCTGACACCCCAACTCACTACACTTCTGGACCTGAGGACATTATACCAGGAAGAAGGACTGCTGTGCTGCTGAAAGGCCTGCATTTCTACATCCCCCTGAGCCAAAGTGACTTCAGGAACATCAAAGACTTCCAACAACCCTGCTACAGCCTCTGGACTCTGCCAACTGTGAGTCCTGCCCTGCCAAGTTGTGCCAATCCAGTCCTGGGCCCTTGGAAGTAGGTTTTCTGGCTGTCTTTTGCTAAAATCCGTGCAACACCATAGTTGTGCCAGTCGGAACCGACACATCTCACCTCGACTCTGACGCATCGCTGCTGCCGCCGAGGACAAGGACATCGTATTGCCAGCTGCGCTGCTCGACGATGATGCATCACCTTCATTGAGACGTGTTCGATGATGACACATCTTCGATTGCACGATTCGGAACAAATGCATCGCCTGCATCTGAAGGGATCAACATCGATGCATTGCTTCCTCTGCTCCTCGCACCGGGTGTTTGACATCAACGCATTCCTCCATTCAAGGTTATATTTCAGCGGGACAAGGTTGGTTCCTGTATCCAACCCGAGCTCCATCGTGCTCAGCCTAAACTTTCAGATTTTACCTGGTCAAGCACGATCAGATAGCCCCGGTTGGCACTTTATGTTTCTAGGCACTCTATTGTAAGATTTTCTTTAAAAATACATAACTCTGATTCAACTTGTTGGATTTTTGTCATTTTGGTCTTGTTTTGTTAATTAAATTAGGATCTATTATTCTAACCTGGTGTGGCTATTTTTGTGTGGTGTTTTCACTGTTTTACTGTTTTAAGTGTTGCACAAATACTTTACACATTGCCTTTTAAGTTTAGCCTGCCTGCTCTGTGCCAAGCTACCAGAGTGTAAGCACAGGTTAATTTATGGTGTGTATATGACTTACTCTGACTAGGATTGCGGCTCCTACTTGGACAGGGTGCATACCTCTGACAACTAGAGACCCCATTTCTAACACTGCTTAATTGTTTTGAAGGCTTTATCAGCATGGTTGGGCCAGATACATGCAGAGGCTGTACTATAATGGCATAGTCTTGCACAAAATGCAAATAGTATTCGCTGAGGCCGGAAAATGAACGAAAACTATTCTTGTCCCTGGGTGCATCTGCATCCTTAATGGCTTTAATGAAAGAAAACTTAGGGCTTATACCTTTTGCACTAATGGTGTGGCCTACATGATTAATTTCTTGTGCTAGGAGTTAACATTTATCACATCATAAATAGATACCACATTCCTTGAAAACAGTAAGGGGCATATTTACAAAGATGTGACGGAGCGCGACATTAGCCTTCTTGCCTTATCGCCGCGCTGCACCACTTCTGAAAGGCAGGGCTGCACTGTATTTATAACAATACGGTGCAGCCCTCCGTTTCTCCCTGCGCTGGCACTAATTTCAGCTGCCTAGCGCCAACGCAGGCACCATTGCACCATAGTGCAAGGGTGCCTGTGATGTGGGGAATGGTTGTTTATGTGCAGGAAAGTGTCCCTTCCTGCACATAAATAATCTTAAATGGTGATTTGGTCTAAGCCAGGTGCAGGCTCTTTTTTGTGCTCTTTCACCACTGCTGTGGTGGTGAAATACAGATTGAGTCATCCAACCTACGTTTTCCACTTTGATGCTTGTGCTGCTGTGGGACATGTTATGAGGACGGGTTCATGTTGCGCTTCTCTCTTGCATTGCCGTGTCGCTCCTGGGTTGCGGTGTGGCAGGGTGTGGTGTTTAGAGCCCCCTTCTGGGTTCAATTAACGGCTAGATCTGCTAGCTGACTGTGCTCTGCAGCTTTTCAGCTGCCCAGTTTCCGTGGATCGCCTTTATGTCTTTCTCCTACATTTGCATCTGCACTGTCTGGTGTGGGGGCCTCTTTTGGCAGTGAGCGAGCTCTACTCGGTGTCTGTAGCTGGTGGTGGCCAGAGGTGCCTGACTGCCTTGTGGTAGCAAGGTCTGGCTGTCAGTGCTCCCTCTCACCTCTAAAGGGTTGGCATCCTCCAGAGACTTCTGGGTCCCAGCCATGATAGGTCTCTCATGTCGTTCTGGTCAGGCCGCTAGCCGTTGCACCCTGTGCGTTGAGCAAGAGGTGAATGCAGGACCGTGGCTAACCCTTCTGGTGGGGTTTGGGATCGGCTACAGCCTCTGTAAATGCTGTGAGGTCTGCCGCAGGAGTGTAGTCACTCGTGTGGGCGGAGGGGCCCCATGATGGCAGCCGTAAGTAGGTGTGAGGCAGGCAGATAGTGGGTAACAGGAGCACTGCACAGTGCAGTGGCCCGCCCGGTGGCAGGCAGGTTCTGGAGTGGTGTGATATGTTAGTGGCCGATTGGCAGCCCGCCTCGCCACCAATGTTGTGCTGGGGCAGGTGCTACAATGACCACAACCACAGTCACTGGGTAACTGCCCAAAGGCTGGGCCCCGGGCTGTTTATTGTGGTCTCAACATCATATCCTGGACCAACCAACATAACCACGTGTGATAGGGGTTCACCATTATCACCCCTGCCTCGTGGATCTCTCCCTTCACTCCAGGAGTAGGCGTCAATGAAGGCAAGGCAGTTATACAAATCGGAAGAGGCTGCCACGTAATTTCCAAAAGCCATGTCAGATAGAGGGACATTCTAGAAAGATGTTAATAGAATATCAATGATGATGAACTAGCCTGCTCTTAAAAACACCCAAACATTAAGCTTCTCCCTTTGATGAAAAACAAAGAAGGCATTAGGCAATCTCTTCTTGCACAGCTAGGTATATTATTTCCGCTTGAAACCTTGCATCTTATTTTATGGCATTTTGATTTTGTTATGGAAATATATACACAAACATAAGATGAATTATTCTCTGAGACAAGGGAAAATTACAAGTAGGCGTTTTTGCCACATCCGAAGAAACTGTGTATGCAGTTTTGTAAATGTGTAAGCCGGCAGGGCTTCACAACGAGGAAGCCACAAAAAAGAAAATGCAATGCTTATGAATAATCTCCACATTTGCTTTCCTGTTATTGTGACTTGCGATTTGAATCTCTGTATATGTCAAAGCAGTTACTGAATAACAATGATATAGCAGTGTGTTATTCAGTTTTAAATATCGAGTATTTATTTAAATGAACCATTGGGAAATGTTATGTTATAGAGATTTGTTTAGTGCACTTTTTTTTTATTAGTATGAACTTGTGCTGCACTTCAGTTTAGATACTTACCCTGATTTTTTCGACAATGTGACAGATCGGAGCCTGATTTTTGGTTGGTTGTTTGAGTTACGTCATTAGTAATGTGGGTGTGGTCAACTTTTTGATTTTGTGGAAATGTTTGGTTGTATGGCATTTAAAGTCCAAAGGGGCATATTTACAAGAGCTTATCGCCACCAGAACGTCACTTTTTGTGGTGTTCTGGTGGCGTAAACCCCTTCGCCTTATTTACAAGGCGGCATTATAAATAATGCCCCTTTCACATAGCACTTAGCGTGAAAGGGGCAGACAATGGGTGTTGCAGTATGCATTTTGCCGCTATACCCATTGCTTTTTAACCCTGCCCCCTATTTACAAGGGTGGCATAAATATGGGGCAGGGCCAAAAACATGACCAGGAAAAGCTGGTCTTAACCGTTAACAGTTTTTGTGTAGCTTACACCTTCCAGCTTTCAGAAGCTACCAATCCACAGTAACAGTCGGAGGGAATATCACAGAGGCCCATATTATCAAAACTGTTATGCGGCGCAGCACCCAAAGTTGCTGTGCTGCGTTGTGTGACAAGGAGAGAGCAGGAAAGCACTATATCTAAAGAGATATGGCAATATGGCACTATCCTGCTCTGTCCCTAGAGCTGGCGCTCCATTATGTTGCCTGGTGCCCCACACACAACTTTGCTCCATATTGCAAAGGTGATTAGGCTGACTAATACTTTTCTCTCTTCGTATGTGTGCTGCAAAGTGCAGCAGACATGTAAAGTGGGAAAAGTTTGGAAAAAAATAAAAGCATTTCTCCTTTTTAATGCCTCCATTCAAGTGCCATTATTTTTTGGTGCAAAACCCTGTCTACTATTGTTTGTAGATAGGGTTTTGCACCAAAAAACATGGGTGGTTGCATTGGAATGCCCATGTACCACCCACGGAACACTCTCTAGACGCAGAGGAATGCAAAGCAGTGCTTTACACTGCTTTGCATTACTTTCAGGCAAATTTCCATCACAAAACAAATTTTGCGCTGGAAAGTAAATGAAAAAAAACATTTTGTGTAGATTTGTGTCACTTTTGTGACGCAAACCCAGAGCAAAATGTTTGATAATCTGGGCCAGAGTGTCTTATCAAGAGTTTTGAAGAATTTCCTTGATGCCATGGTGAGAGAGGTTCATACACATATAACCTTCCCAAGTGCCCCTCTTGAGTTACAGGCAACAAAGGTTCAATTCTATACTTTAACTCAATTCCCACAAGTAACTTGATGTGAGGATAGAATCAATGTCCTCATATGTCCATCCTCAGCGAGTGAGTACATATATCAAAATAAGAAGAGGCAACACTCCCTCAGGTGTTGTGCAATGCCTTACTCTTAACTACTGACCTATTTGAGCAAATATGATTCCTATATTTTTCATCGCTGCACTATAAGACCGGCTGTGGAGAGAGGAGATCTGGGTGATGGTTGGTTGCTAGGTGATGTAATACTGCAATCTCTTGATATATTTGTGCATATATAACTATTACAAATTATAAACATCCCATTTCAGGTGACAGTGCATATGGCCTTCATCTATGGATAATCACATCTAACTTCAATCCACTGACTCCAAGACAAAGAAGGTACAATGCTGCTCAGAAGTAATCTAAAAAATCAAAAAAGATAAGAGAAACCCCTCGCACCAAGGGGTCAGGGGGACTATGTGCCTGGAGTATCTGCCACCAGGCACTAGACTGAATTTTCCAACAACTCTATGTTGGTCAAGGGCTCAATGTATTAAATCCCTCCGAACAATGAGCCACCGCAAATATGTAGTGCCCAAAATCTTAAAACCATAGTCCACTCTTCATAGCATTCAAAAAGATTCTGCACTCCAATTGCCCACCGGTGTCGGATGCTACACCTTCAAAGCACTTTTGTGAAATAGCAAATGCGCCCACCAATCAGTCCTTATTTTCATCCATGGTGCATGCATATACGTCTTGAAGAAGGTGGTTTTTATAAGTTGGTGCCACCTAAGCGCGTCAATGTATTCATGGATACCCAGTGACAGTAGGAGTGTATCCGTTGAAAAGGCTAATTGCATTGTCTTCGAAGTTCTTCCTCTTGTTTTGTATATGTTATGCTTATGTACATATGTTTTTATTTATATGAACTATTAAACACAAGCCTTTTTATAGAACATTATTAAATCCATATATATCTTTTCAAACTTCTGTGGTATTTGGCTGTGTTGTATTTGATAATTTGTTGGGAAATTATATAGATTGATGAATGAATGATTGCCTGTGAAATCAGGGGCATATTTATGACTTCAGTAGCACGGGGCAGCACAGCAAGTAACCTTGCTGTGCTGCCGTGCGTCACAGGGAAAGGGCAGGAAAGCTCAGTATTTATCCAATACGGCGCATTCTTGTAGGCAGGATTGCTTTTTGCAGGAAGGTTTACAAGGTTTGGTAAATCTGGAAATGCGTCAAAAACCATGGGGGTTGCGTGGGAACACGCACGCAATGCCCATGGAATGCCTCCCTGGCGCAGAGTGATGCAACTTAGTGATTTATGAAGCTATTTATTTGCGTGGCTTCATTAATCTGACTTAGAGGCTTGTGTTACGTATGTACCACATTTCTTGGAACAAGCATGACTCAAACCTTTCATAAATATGCCCCTTAGGGCCATAATTATGAAATACTGACTCAGTGCAGTGCAGCAAGTCACCTTGTTGTGCTGCACTACGTCAGTGGGAAAGGGCAGGAAAGAGCCGTATTTAAGGCATACAGCGCATTCCTGACTTTTCCCCCTGTGCTGGCACACAATGGGCTGCTTAGCGCCAATGCATGCACCCTTGCACCTGTGCAGGACATCACACCAAAATTGCTCATACCCTTCACTCTTTCTTTTTCCTGTGTCTGTGTCAATTGCCAGAAATCATGCCTTTTCTCCTAACATCCTGGAGCTGGAGAGTTCAAACTTGATACCGGTGTGGAGGCATTTTCTTGGCTGGCTGCACTTTTTGATACCTGCGGGTTAGGATATACTATAACAATGGTGACCTACTAGGAGGCAATATTACTAGAACAGTGATGGCACTCCGCACTCAGGTTACTCTCTTGAGGACACTCCCGCTTTCTGTAATGGGCTGAATAGTCCTTTCTAAAATTGTTGTTACCTCACAACTGCTGTACCACTTTCCCAATTTCCTCCTACGACTGCTGATCATATTCTGTCAATCACTGGATTCCCTGCTAAGAGAGCTTATATGGCGGAACAGCCGCCACAGAGTTGCGATGGCCCAGCTGCACCTGCCAAGGGATTGGAGAGGGTTAAGCGCTCCCAATTATGAACACTATTATTTAGTGGCACAGCTACAGTGGGTAAGTCAAAGGCTCACTGAGTGCTATATGTATGACACTGCCTCAACACAGCACCCCTGGCACATAAAGCAGATCCTATGGCTCTTTCACCCCACCAAGACTAAAACTTCCTCCTTCCCACGCCTAGTTCGAATAGCACATTGCTGACTTCAAAGAAGCGTGAGCATAACAGCTTCAACACTTTCTTAAGTTCCTGCCATATCTTAATGAGCTCCCCACAAACTAGAGGCTCACTAAAATCCATTGTGTTGCAGCACTAGCATGATGCAGGCATAACAACTTTGGGTTATCTGTTCCACGATGGCACTCTACTGCCCTTCAATGAGATAGTTGATCACTACAACATACAGAGGGGTAAATTTCTAACATATCACATGCTCATTTGTATTCTGCATGCTACCTGGCATGTGGTGGCGATGGAGCCACCAACTCATGCTGTTGTAAAAACCTCCACACCGTGGGCAATAATTGGAGGCCAATCAGTTTGACTGGCCAAAGCTATCAGAGTGTATACTCAGATCTCCCTTGTCCATTTTCATGACAGATGGGTGACGGACCTCGGGATGGCCTTTACCGACAAAGGGTCATATTTATGAGAGGCTTGCATCACATTTGCGACACGCAAAGTGGTACGTGCATGACGCAAGCCTCTAAATAAGATTTATGAAACCCTGCAAAGCTACATTGCTTAGCTTTGAATGGCTTCATAAATCTTGAGTAAGGCGATGCAGTGCAAATTGCTACGTTGCCTTACTCTGCGCAAGGGAGGCATTCCATGGGCGTTGTGGTGGGCGTTCCCACGCAACTCCCATGGTTTTGATGCATTCCCAGATTTACCAAACCTGGTAATCCTGGGAATATGGCCCAAAAAATGCCTCTCAAGGTCAGGCGTAGCAAGGTGAAATATCTTTATTTCTCCTTGTTTTTGCCTCTTTCGATGTGTGCTGCATTCTGCATTCTTGAAATTTAGATTTCGGCAGACACGATATCCGTCACTGTTGTGATGGAGTAACTCTTTCGCCAACATCTAAATCGGGCCCCTAGATTGCTGAAAGGTGGATGTTTGTAGAAAAGTGGAGGTGCCCTTGAATATATTCCTGGTATATATTGCAAAATCATAGCCGCATTCTGCAGCACACATAGTAAGAGGAAAACACCTCTATGGATTGTTTTCATGCAGGAATGAGCCCCTCCTGCCTACAACACAGGCACCCTTGCACCATGGTGCAAGGGTGTCTGCATTAGCACTATGCTACCGAAATGGCGCCAGTTCAGGGAGAAAGGACAAGAATGCAATGTATTGGATAAATATTGTCCTTTCCTGCCCTTTCCACCTGGTGCAGCACACCACAGCAAGGTGACTTGCTGAGCAGCACTGTCAGAATCTTGAAAATATGCCCCAAGACTGGAGCAGAGCGCTGGCCTACCTGACCATCATCTCCAGGAATGCAAGGTTTAAACTTATTCAGTTCTTTGTGCTGCATAGGGCCCATTTATCTCCTGCAAAGATTAATTTGTTTCTCCCGGGGGCAAACACCAGCTGCTCTGTTGCCACCTCCCTGACAGTGATCTGCGCAACATGTTATGATCATTCCCTCTTTGTCACAGAAGTGGCCCACGATTATTGCGAAGCTTGCGCAGACAACAGTATTGACTGTCCTACAGTGCTGGGAGGCTTCCCATGGGTTCCTACCCATGAATGAAGAACAAAGAAAGATAGTCCGTCTTGTAGATTTGGCTCTGCCTTTGGACAAGCGCATTCTCACATGCCACTGGAAGGCTCTCCTTCCTCCTGCTCTTGCAGCATGGCAGCATACTCTAGTGGCTTGGGCTACTGCAGAGGGTACCGCCCTGAGGAGAGCAGAGGCCACAAGCCTCCGGCAACATTCTATCACCATGCAATGAGATGATCTCTTGCTCCGCTTTCAAGTGGCTGTCAAAGATGGCTCCCACCCTAAGTGGGATCCTATCTGCCTTGAACCATGGGTATGCTAACCATTGTGCTATGGTGCTTTTGCACCACTTAGACCTCCCTCAGCAAGACACCAAGTGCCCATATCCTTTCTTACATAGATCTGATGCTCCTCCCCTCTGACCAACATTTAGTGGCTGCCCTTTTCCCCCTCTCGATGTTATATGGGATATCATAGGTGCGCTTATTGTGTATTATTAATTTTCCTAATACAGCCAATGCTGTCTATTATGGATGCATGTGCCAAGAACAGCCTCCTGTTGTTTTTACTACAGTTACTCCCCTGTTCTTTCCCTCCCTAACTGCCGCACTAGAAGAATGTCCAGAGGACAACTAAGGAATGCTTCTGTCATACGCTGTAGAGGATAATGTTTTATCTGCAATAACTTTTTAACCAAAAGGTGGATGTTGTGCTGCTGCCTGCTGTTGGTATAAAGTCACCAAGCGGTTAACCATGAGCGTATATTATAGAACCAATAAAGAATTAAAAGAAAAAAAATGAAGTCCATCATAGAGTAGACATTTAGGGCCTGATTTAGATCTCGACGGACAGGTTACTCCGTCACAACAGTGACGGACATCCCGTCCGCTAAAATATAAATCCTATAGGATAAAATGGAATTTAGATTTTGGCAGACAGGATATCCGTCACCGTTGTGATGGAGTAACTCATCCGCCAAGATCTAAATCAGTCCCTTAGATTGCTGAAAGGCAGATGTCTGCAGAAGAATATATTCCTGGTATGTATTGCAAAATCATAGCCACATGGGCTATGTTTCACAATGTTGCAATCAGAAAGGGCCTGCCAATGGATACTTTTAGGTGATGGCTCTGATGATAAAGATGATCCCGCCTCTTATCCCCAGGACAAAATGTCACAAGAGATGCAGAGGGATCTGCATGCAGGGATGATGCCACCATCAACAACATCTGAGGTAAATGTTATTTAAAAAATGTCTAATAATTAACAATGACAACATGTGCACTTTCAACATAAATTTCATGCTTATTTACAGGATGAAATGATGAAGATTACTGTACATTAACGAAAATATGCCTACTGACTATGATATGAACTCACACATTACTGTGCATCTGAAATTTTAATTAAACATAAAATAAATAACAACATTTGTTTTCTCTTATTTTTTGTGCATTTGTCTTCCTGTGATTGGTCTCTCAATGGTACATTGTGTGCATTGGCTTGTCCTTCACCATTGTGACTTCATGAGTACCTGGTGATGCGTGCCTTGGCACCAGATAAACTGCTAACACTTGGGGCCCCCTCACTCTCATCTCGTGCTGAGGAAGGTCTACTTGCTGCATTAGCAGTCTGTAATTCCTCCACTGTAGCTTTGATTTGTCCTGGGCTTTTAGCGACTTTCCCCCATGTCTTAATAATTTTACCAGCATATTTGCAGTATGCCTGCACATGGATGAAGTTGCAGACGTAATCCTTTCTGCAGCTGTTCCAAATTGCTATATACTGTTATCTTTGTCCCTCTATCTACACTTTTGAGAAGATGAGTAGGCAGCAATGGTTTGAAGAAATTCCTTGGTCGTACTTGTCAGTTTAGAGATGCCAGAAGTGATCTTTCCATGTTCCTAGGGCTTCCTATGTTCCCCAGCCCCCATACTCAGTCAAATGTAGCCCTGAGCTTCATACAGTGGGTTAACACCATCAATCTTTCTACACTATGAATTTGACTGGCAGTGGATGTGCCTAGTGGGACATCATGCTGCAAGGGATGCTCTATTGCATATGTGATCTGTGCTGATATAAATAATGATGTTGGTCGACCTATGTCCCTGGGTGACTGCTTGTAATTGGAGTGGTTGTGTGGTATGTAGATACATTTGTAAGGCTTCTGTGCGCAATATCATGTCTTACCACTGGCTGTGCTGCTAGTGTTGGGGTTGGCTAAGGACACACATTGTCTGATGAGGCTGACAGTGGCATACACGTAATTGTTTTGGCACCAGGCGGATCTCCCTCTTTCTGGGCCTGGGTTTCTTGGGAATGTGCTTCTGTTGAAAAGGCAGATTTATTTTTTGATGTCATTTTATTACAACTTGAGTGTCAAAAGCCAATATGTAGTTATAGTTAGGACAGACTCTCCAAAGAATGAGTATTTTTTGTTTCGCTAATAATGTTAGCGCCGTTTGAGGAATCTTCCTGAAATGTAAACAAAAGTTCATCCACCTCAGTTCCTTCCTGGAAAGTTTTGTGGTGATCGGTCAAACAGGGGCTGAGAAAAAAAGGGGCTTCCAAAAATATCCACATGCAGTTTCTATAGACAATTCTGAATAGCACTTCAGCTCAAACAGCTGAACAGAATTACACCAAAAACAGGCAGAAAGCTAGATCTTTAGTCAGAAAGTGTGCTTATTGCAATTTGGTGTCAATCTATTAAGCTGCTTTTAGCAAATTCAGGTTCAAAATTCTGGACTGATATCTGGACTGGGGTTGAAAATAGAAAATTCAAGTCTTCTGATTGGCTGAGGGGGCTTTTTCAGAGCAAGCCTCTGATTGGATGGCTGCAACCTGAACAGAAATGTTGCAGCTGCCATTACAGGACTCGAGAACTTGGTCTTCTGTCCTGAAAATCTTTTAAAAAAAGGAAATAAGGGGGCAGGATAGGAATAACCTGACACCCTAGCCCTTGTGAGGGGTGGGAGGTCATAGAGGTCCCAAAATTATATATTTTCATTTATTATTACTGGTCCCAGCGCATTGTGGGCTAATTTGTATATTTTTTCATGCTTTGTTGTACCCCAGTCTGGGCAGGGGCACCACCGACATGTTACTAAAGTATTGTGGGAAGTGCCCTAAGGTACCTATAACTAGTGTCCTCGCCATGCACAGTTTTCTCATCAGTATCTTTACTGCAAATGTTACTGTGATATTATCTATGATGTGATAGAAGATGTCATGAGTGATATAATATCTGGGGTAATTAGCAATGCATGGTGAGGGCGTGAGTCATAGTTACCTTAGTGCACAAGTTATAATTACTTCAAATACTGAATTTCTATGATTTTGTGCGTGTAAAATCTGAACCTAACTATAAAGTACCTGTAACCTTTGGTTTTGTAGTGAATTTCTAAGGTTGTTTTTTATTATATTTCCTAACTATAATTTCCCGGTAACCTTTGTTTTTGCCATGAACTCCTAGTTTTTTTTTTAACATTAAGTGAGATGCCCATTACAATGCACAGTGGGGGGGTTGGATGCAGGGTGTGGCCTGTCATTGTGCTGCTCCCACCCAAGCTTTCTGCTCCTGCCCCCTCTCCTCCTTGCCATCCATTGTCCAAGTCCATGCCCCTGCTCCCTCATTACAGCCCTGTGTGGCCGTTTTTCTGCCACTGCCCTTCCTGCCTTCTCTGAACAGTTAGCTTGCTGCCCAATCCACTTCCTCCCTATCCTCTGTTGTCTGAATCCATGCACTAGCCTCCTCCCTCCTGCCATGCATGGTCTGATGTGCTGCCACTGCCCTCCATTTAGCATGATGTCCCAGTCCACTCCTCCTGCCCTCCATTGCCCAATTCTATGCCCCATCATTGACCTCCTGCTTAGCCTCTGTGCTTAGCTTGCTGCCCCTACTCTCCTTCCCCCTGTCCTCCGATGTCTGTGTGCATGCCCCTGCTCCATCCCTTTTGCCCACCATGTTCCATGGACCTGCCCCTCCTATCTACTCTGAGTGTTCAGCTGCCACTCCCCTCCCACCTGCCTAGCATTGTCAGATGACTGTAACCTGTCCCTGCCACCTCCACCCTGCCTGTCCACGTTATATGCCCCTATCCCCTTCCTCCTGTCCTCCATGGTCCATTTTACTGCCACACCCTTCTGCCCTCCCTGGTCTGTTGTGCTGCAATTGCTCCTCCTGCCTGCCCCGCGTGGTCTGTTGTGAAGCCCCTTCCCCTACCCTCTCTTGTCTTTGTCCAGCCCTTACCCCTCCCTTCTGTCCTTCATGGTCCTTTGTGCATGTCCCGGCCCCGTCCCTCTTGCCCACCATGGCCGCTGTGCTGCAACTAGCCTTCCCAATAGACATGCATAGTCTTCTGTGCTGCCACAGCCCCTCTCACTTGCCCTGTGTGGTCAGCTTGCTGTCCCTGACCTCCTCTCACCTTCACACCGTTGCCTGTGAGTATGTCACTATAGTCTCACTGTTGCCCTCCATGGTGTGTTGTGCTTCCAGTGCCTATCCCGCCTGCCCTCCATGGTCAGCTTGCTGCTCCTGCCCTGCCCCCTTGCCCTCCGTTTTCAATGTGCAGACCCCTATCCCCTCCCTCTTGCCTTGTCTGGTCCGTTGTCGTGCCCTGCCCACTCCCTCCTGCCCTTCATGGTCCATTATGCTGCATTGTCACTCCTGTCTTTCAGGTATGGTCAGCTTGCTGCCCTTGCCTCTTTCCCCTTTGCTCTCTGTTGTCCAAATGCATGGCCCTGTCCCCTCCCTATTGCTTTCCATGGTCCGTTGTGCTGCACCGCCATCCTGATTATCCGGTGTGGTGTATTGTGCTGCTGCAACCCCTGACACCTGCCCTGTAAGGTCATTTTGGTGCCCCTGCCCATCTACCTCATGCCCTTTGTTATCCGAGTTTATGTATTTACCCCATTTCCCCATTCCTCCTGCCCTCCGTGATCTAATGTACCATACTTGTCAACATTTTGAACCTGGCAAGAGGGAGATTTTCTTTAAAAACTGGGGAATTGATTTTCCCCATTGACTTACACTGAAAAAGATGAGACTGTAGGCAGGAGACAGATAAAAGAAAGCCCTTTTGGGCTTAAAAACATCATGAGTCTCCTGCCTGAATCAGGTCTGTTGGCATGTATGGTTGTACTTCCACTGCCTCTTCCTTCTGCCCTCAATGGTCTGTTATATTGCCACAGTCTCTCTTGCCTGTCCTGAGTGGTTGGTTTGTTGCCCCAGCCCCCCTTTCCCCTGCCCTCCATGGTCCGTTGTGCTACCACTGCCCCTCCCGCCTGCCCAGCGTGTTGCCTCTGCACCCTCCTCCCTGCCCTCAATTATCCGAGTCCGTGCCTCTGACTTCTGCCTCCCCACAGTATTCTAATGAAGAACTAGATTGCCAACATTTTATATTTATTACAAAAGAGTGGCTACCTTGATGTAAACAAAACTGTAATACCTAAAGCATTTCCTTTAGAAATTATAAAAATGAGAGGGTCTTATTCCCATACCCATAGAAATGATGGTTAGTGCTCTAAAAACTAAAACGAGGACATATTTTCTGAGTTCTCAATTAGCGACAAAGGGGCACATGCATCAAGGTAGGATTTTACGAGTCCTTAATAGCGATTATTAAGGAATCGAAATTAAGGACTAGCAAAATCCTATGCATGAAGGAATCGCTATAAAAATAGCGATTCCTAAACATTCCTTAATTGCGACTCGCAAATTGCGAGTCGCAATTAAGGAATGGCTTCCCATTCATTCCTATGGGCCTACAGGCCCAAAGGAATGAATGGGAAGTAGCATGCGCAATTTGCGAGTACCAATAGGTACTCGCAAATTGCGCATGCATTTCAAGGGTGCAAGGGTGTCAAAAGGACACCCTGTTGCACCCCTGAAATTGTGATGTGCACCCATGTTGCGCACACACATGCCCCAAGGGCATGTGTGTGTGCAACATGAAACTTTGAAAAATGCACTTTAGTGCATTTTTCAAAGTTTTTGCAATTTACCGACCAGTTTAATTGCTCGGTAGTTTGCGGCCCCAAATAGCGAAATCGCTATTTCTAAGTGCTTCTTGCAGTACATTTAAGGAATCACAAATTGCGATTCCTTAAATGCAATCGCAATTTAGGAAATCGCAAAAAATTGCGATTACCTAAATTGCGCGTCCCCAACACTTTCATGCATCGGAAAAGGCCATTTTGCGATCGCAAACGGCCGATTTTTGCGAATCGCACCGTTTGCGCACGCAAAAACCTTTGATGCATGTGCCCCAAAGCACTTTAAAAGTTTTTGCTATCTTTATTTTTTATGCAGTTGATCACTTGATTATATGTTACACTTAGGGGAGAGGATTTGGTTTTACGACCAGAGCTGCAGACTTTGCAACTGGGGAACCAGGTTTGAGTTTCAGCATCAGCTCGACATCCTGTGATTCTAGGCAAATCACTTTATCTCCCCATGCCTAAAACCAAAATAAATGTGTCCTTATGTAATGTAACTGAAGCTCATGTTAAGCACTCCAATACCTTCGGAGCAAGTGTGAGCTATATAAAACAAAAAAAAACAAAAAAAAACGTAAGCATTTTGCACACTTCTTCATTGGGCTATACTTGGGCTACATTTGGGTGATATTTGTGCTACATTTGGGCTCGTTTTTCTCTTTTGGCCATCTTCGGAGACTTATTTGTTACGAAGCTCCCTTATTTCCTCATATACCTCATTATCATCAGTAGAAAATGCTTTCAGTTTTCCACTTTGAATCAATCAAGAAGCCGTTCAGATGTGCCACACTTGTGGCATGAATTCAGAATGTTAGCACTATAGTTGCTCATTAGAACACTGTAGTAAAGTGCTGATGACCAGGGAGTCAACTGGCAGTCTGCTGCTGGTAATGAAAGTGCATGTTTCAGTCTGCACGTCAGAATGTTTTAATGAAATAGAAGAGGAAAATATTTGAGAACTCACTTAAAACATGTCCTAATTTTTCTTTGTACAGCACTAACCATAAGTTCTATAACAAAATGAACTCCCTCATTTTGTTCCTTTCTAAATTAAATCTTTTAAGTTTTACCAGTTTGAGTCAATCAAGATGGCTTCAGATGTGCCATACGTTTCTCATAAGTAAAACTATTAGCACTCTAGTTGTTCTTTAGCACACTCTCGGAGGCTGCCGTAGAAAACAAGGGAATCAACAGACACGCTGCTCCTGTTGGAAGTACATGTTTTACTGAGAATGTCAGACTTCATTCTCATATGGCTGAGAAAGACAGTGTGAATTTATAGAAAATATACTCTCATTTTAGCTTCTGGAGCACCTTCCATAGCCTCTATGGGAAAATCATGAGAAAACTGTTTTCTCTCAGGGTAAAAATACAATTCCTAAAATTAGTATGGTACTATCAACAAATAATTTATATTGTAACTAAAATCTGTTCTCACCCATTATACGTTCTCCTGTTTATGACCCTCAAAACCTGCCATTCACTACAATGCATTTCAATGAGGTGCTTTCATATATAGTGGTCCCACGATGGCTGCCTGCACGTCTTGGATGAAGTGCTGACAGCCAATCAGATCTCACCATGAGATCTGTGCTTAGCCTACGCCCAGATATACAAATTTCTTTTTTCTTTAATATCTCAAAAACTACTGAACGGATTTACAGCAAATCACAAAAGGGCTTTTTCTGCACCAAGAGCTTCCTTTCTGTCAAATATGGTGTTATTCCGTCCAGCGGTTCAGGCTGTAGTCGTATCTAAATTCTCTACGGGAATTAACATAGGAAATGCATTTTTTAAACCCCGCCTTTTTCTCGGCCCCGGTTAGGTGAATCACCCGAAACTTTCCATGCACAATAAGACAGAGCAGCATATATTACCTACTGGCGGTCGCTAGTAAGTAGCTATAAGTAGGACTTGAGTTCTATTAAAAAGCTGTTTTTCAGTTGCTTTATCTTTGTCTCCGGTTGACGAATCTTCACAAAATATTCCCCAAAAATTTGACACTCACTTCAGCTTGTGTCTAGAGAGTTTTGAGGTGGTCCGTCAAGCGGGGGCCAAGAAAAAAGGGGGGCGCGGGGCCCAAAACACGTTTTCCCCATGTTAATTCCCATAGGACATTTGAGCGACCCCTGACCTTGACTGGTAGGTCGCTCCCCCACCACACAGCTCCGTCTGTGTGCCCTGCTGCTGCCCCTGATTGTGCTCGTTTTTCCTTTCTGTGCCCCCCTTGCTGCCCCTGATTGTGCTCGTTTTTCCTTTCTGTGCCCCCTTGCTGCCCCTGATTGCGCTCGTTTTTCCTTTCTGTGCCCCCTTGCTGCCCCTGATTGTGCTCGTTTTTCCTTTCTGTGCCCCCCTTGCTGCCCCTGATTGTGCTCGTTTTTCCTTTCTGTGCCCCCCTTGCTGCCCCTGATTGTGCTCGTTTTTTTCCTTTCTGTGCCCCCCTTGCTGCCCCTGATTGTGCTCGTTTTTCCTTTCTGTGCCCCCTTGCTGCCCCTGATTGTGCTCGTTTTTTCCTTTCTGTGCCCCCTTGCTGCCCCTGATTGTGCTCGGTTTTTTTTCCTTTCTGTGCCCCCTTGATGCCCTGATTGTGCTCGTTTTCCCTTCTGTGCCTGTTTCCCGCCGCTGCACCCCTGTGGCCCCGCCCCCTCACTGCCCATTCGCTGCCCCATTCCCTGCTCCTCCCTCCCACCTCCCCATTTATGGCGGCCGCTGGGCGGCCGCGCAGCGGACATGCGCAGCGGGCGCGCCGCTGGCGCGCCGAAGGCGTGCCTAAGGCAAGCCCGTCTGCGCCCGTCCGCGCCGTGACCGCGCCCAGCGCCAGACCCCCTGGTCCGGGCATCCCCCGCGCCCGCCACATCAACAGACGCCGATACGACGCCAGCACCCTCCACGCACTCAACCCCGGAAAAGATCACGCCTGCTACCAGGCCACCCCGAAGCGCACCCAAGGGCCCTTCACCTGCCGGAACTGCAGCTTCGCCAGCACCCGCCCCGCCAAACCACCGCCCAGGAAAGAACCCAACTACCTCAGATGCATCCTCCTCAACACCCGCTCCGCCCGCAAACACGCCATCGAACTCTGGGACCTTCTCGACTCAACCTCCCCAGACGTCGCATTCCTGACGGAGACCTGGCTGAATCCCGCTTCAGCCCCCGACATCGCCATTGCCATCCCGGACGGATACAAGATCACCCGCAGGGACCGCACCAACGGAGTCGGAGGAGGCATCGCCATCGTCCACAGGAACACCCTCAGAGTCTCAACCAACACCGACGACACCCTCAGCACCGCCGAACACATGCACTTCCAGATCCACACCGATCCCAACACCACCCTCAGAGGAACCCTCATCTACAGACCCCCGGACCCCGACCACAGTTCAGCGATTCCATCGCTGACTTCGTCAGCACACACGCCATCGCCTCCACGGACTACATCCTCCTCGGGGACCTGAACTTCCACCTCGAGAACAACAAGGACACCAACTCCACCACCCTGATCGACAACCTCGCCACCCTCGGACTCAGACAGCTCGTGACTACACCCACCCACGCCGCCGGCCACACGCTAGACTCCATCTTTTACGCAAGCCCACACGTCTCCTTCAACCACACCTCCGAACCCCATTGGACTGACCACCACTGCATCCACTTCACCTACAGGAAGCCCACCACGCACCACCGCACCGAACAAATGCCTCGCCGCTGCTGGAGCAGAGTCACGGAAGACCAGCTAACCACAACCCTCGCCCTGAGCCCACCCGCCGAACCCTCCGACCCCGACACCGCCGCCCGCAACCTCAGACAGTGGATCGACGACTGCGCCAACACCCTCGCCCCGCTCAAGAATCCGCCCAACAGCCACACCAGCAAGAAAGCCACCTGGTTCACCGAAGACCTCCAGGCCTCCAAACGAACATGCCGAAAACTGGAGAAGATCTGGCTCCACGAACGGACAGCTACGCCGCCCACAAGAGCGCCACCCGCAGTCACCATCACCTCATCAGATCCGCCAAAAGGGCCTCACTCAAAGACCACCTAGACAACAACGCACACAACAGCAAAGATCTCTTCAACATCGTGAAGGAACTCTCCAACCCCAGCTCCAACACCAACGACATCCAGCCGTCGCGAGACCTGTGCGACTCACTGGCCACCTTCTTCCACCGCAAAATCGCCGACATCCACGACAGCTTCAACACCACGACCGCCCCGGCAACCACCGAGACCACTGCCCCCACAACCACCAACCGCCTGCTCTCCTGGACCAACATCAACGACGAGGACACCAGCGAGATCATGAACACCATCCACTCCGGTTCACCGCTAGACCCGTGCCCTCACCACATCTTCAACAAAGCCAGTACAGCCATCGCGCCCCATCTCCGGAAAATAATCAACATCTCCTTCGAGACAGCAACCTTCCCGGAAAGCTGGAAGCACGCCGAGATCACCGCCTTACTCAAGAAACCCAAGGCAGACCCCAAGGACCTCAAGAACTTCCGACCCATCTCTCTGCTCCCGTTCCCCGCGAAGGTCACCGAGAAAATCGTCAACAAACAACTGACCCGCTACCTCGAGGAGAACAACATCCTGGACCCTTCCCAGTCCGGCTTCCGCAGCAACCACAGCACCGAAACCGCCCTCATCGCCGCCACCGATGACATCAGGACCCTGCTAGACAACGGAGAAACAGCAGCCCTCATCCTCCTGGACCTATCAGCCGCCTTCGACACGGTCTGCCACCACACACTACGAACACGCCTTCACGACACCGGGATCCAAGAGAAGGCCCTGGACTGGACCACATCCTTCCTTTCCGGCAGAACACAAAGCGTCCGCCTCGCCCCTTCCGATCCAAGGCCACCAAGATCATCTGCGGCATACCCCAAGGCTCCTCCCTCAGCCCAACGCTGTTCAACATCTACATGGCACCCCTCGCCCACGTCGCCCGACAGCACAACCTCAACATCATCTCCTACGCCGACGACACCCAGCTGATCCTCTCCCTCACCAAAGACCCTCACACCGCCAAAGCCCACCTCCACGAAGGAATGAAGGCCGTCGCCGAATGGATGAGGACCAGCCGCCTGAAGCTGAACTCGGACAAGACGGAGGTCCTCATCCTTGGTTCCAACCCTTCAGCCTGGGACGACTCCTGGTGGCCAACATCACTGGGAACAGCCCCGCCACCGACCACGTACGCAACCTAGGGGTCATCCTCGACCCCACCCTCTCCATGACTAAGCAGGTCAACGCCGTTTCCTCATCCTGCTTCAACATCCTCCGAATGCTCCGCAGGATCTTCAAGTGGATCCCCACCGAAAAAGAAAAACAGTCACCCAGGCCCTCGTCACCAGCAGGCTGGACTACGGAAACGCCCTCTACGCAGGAACGACGGCTAAGCTCCTGAGACGGCTGCAACGCATCCAGAACGCCTCTGCACGTCTTATCCTCGACATCCCCCGACGCAGCCACATCACACCCCACCTGAGAGACCTGCACTGGCTCCCTGTCAACAAGAGGATAACCTTCAAGCTCCTCACCCACGCACACAAAGCACTCCACAACTCCGGACCAGCCTACCTCAACAGACGACTCAGCTTCTACACCCCCACCCGCCAGCTCCGCTTGACCAGCCTCACCCTCGCCACAGTCCCCCGCATCCGGAAAACGACCGCCGGCGGCAGATCCTTCTCCCACCTCGCCGCCAAGACCTGGAACACCCTCCCCACCAACCTCCGACAGACCCAAGACCTACTGGCCTTCAGAAGACTCCTCAAGACCTGGCTCTTCGATCAGTAGCAGCACCACCCCCCTCTTCTCCCAGCGCCTTGAGACCCTCGCGGGTATGTAGTGCGCTTTATAAGTGACATGATTGATTGATTTATTGAACACGCCTTAAGCCTGAACCGCTGGACGGAATGATACCAAATATAGCAAAAAGGTAGGTTTGGTTAACCAGAGCATACTTTTTGTAATTTGAAGACAATCTGTTCAGTAGTTTTAGAGATATTAACCAAAATCCAAATTAGTATATATAAGAACGTGGTTCCTCCGTGGATCTGACAGTCCCGTGCTGCAATCTAATTGGCTGCCAACACTTCAACCAGAAAGTGTTGGAAGCCATCCTGGGACTCGGGTTCAGCCAAGTCCCACAAATTTTTTTTTTAAAGTGAGAAGATGGCAGGGTAGGAATACCGTGATCCCCTAGGTCTCTTGAGGGGGGGGGGGCAGGGCCAAAAAATGTTGTTGTTTTTTAAATTGCTGCAGGAACCGTGCTGAATCCGCAGCTCCCACTGAAAAATAAATAGAGGAGAAGTGCGGGGTCCCACGCTTCTCTATTATTTTGGCCCCAGGTGGGCCAGGTCCCGGGGGCATGCTGGCTTAAATGAAAAGTAAGGAGGGGGCGCACGACCCCCACCTCCTTGTGCCCTGGGGACCGCCACCTCCCCGGGGTTAATAGAAAAGAAGTGGGGGGCCTCACGGACCCCCCTGGCCCTGGGGGCCACCACCTCCCCGGGGCCAAATGCAGTTTTATAATGGGAGGGGGGCCGCACGGACCTCCTCCCGGGCAGTTCTCAGCCCCGGGGACCGCCACCTCCCCGAGGCAGGCCCTACTGAATCAAAAGAGGGGGGCCACGCGGCCCCCCTCCTGGAGCCATAGATGGCGCAGGGGACCGCCACCGCCCAGGGCCAGCTCCTGCTATGTCCCGGGGTGTCCACCCCAGGACATAGCTGTTAGCCGTTGCTTGGCAGGAGATTTAACTGCTCCTGCCAAGTCACAACAAATGCTCCGCTTCCAGCAAGCAAGAGCAGTGAAAATACTCCCGCTTGCTGGAAGCGGAGCATTTGTCTGTTACACTGCCCACTGTCAAGTGAGCAGGGAAACAGACAAATTGCTTTCAGACACAGGGAACTGCATGTTTAGCAGCTCCCTGTTGTGAAAGCAATGCCGGCTCCCGAAAGGATGCGGGGAGCCTGCCGGGGCCGCGGGTGCCTTCAGGCTCCCCACAGGGTCCCAGTGCAGACTGGGTGCTGTGGGGGAACCCAGAAAACCATGTCTGGGCCCCGAGGGATGGGGTCACGGGGCCAAAATCGGCCCGGGGAAAGGGCCTGCATGGTCCCCCTCCCCGGAGGGGGTTCTTTTTTGTCATCTGCTGCTGGGACCAGTGATCATGTTCTAAACTTTTTCAAACTAGAAGTATGTAAACTTGACTACAAGCGCCGCCCCATATACATTAGCGGTATGCAACATCTTCCCGTCCTTTTCCCAGGATGATGGGCAGCTTACTAAAAGAACCCCACAGCATGTTTCTCGCCCATTTTGGAGATGCGTTCCTCATGCCTGGGAATACGATTGCATCTACACCAAACAAAGAAGCACTTAATTCTGCAAAGTACAATTATCCAAGTGTGCTTTCTTTGCAATTCCAAAATTGTAAAGATATCTGGCGAAGACGCTCGAGGAACTATCACATTGCAAAGTTACAGACACACAAGGTCACTGAGACATTTTCTCGGTGTCCTTTACGCAGTTGTAATGTAGGAGATGCACCATACATTTACCGAGCAAGGTAGCACTTACTAATTAGCCAGTAGAAAGTACTCCACTTAGGTAGAGGTGAGCTCTTCTTGGATTGATTCTGCACGATGCTCATTCCACAGAAATGAAACCTGTTAGACTTGGCATCTTTGGCGTGGTTTCCCCTGCCTTTTTGCCTGTACCTCCTGTATTTTTGATGCTGTGCTGGATTTAGTTTTTGCTGGCTAAGATGCTTTGGGCACTTTGCCACTGCTGACCAGTGTCAAAGTACAAGTGCTCCCTGTGTAAATTATTATTACAATTGGTTCTCCATGATTGGCATATTTGATTTACTGGCAAGCCCCTAGTAAAGTGCACTGAGTGCGCCAGGGCCTGTTAATCAAATGCTGCTAGTGGGCTTGCAGCACTGATTGTGCCACCCACATGAGTAGCCCTGTAAATGTATCTCAGACCTGCCACTGCAGTGTCTGTGCACAGTTTTAAACTGCCATGTCGACCTGGCAAGTGCACCCACTTGCCAGACCCTAACCTTCCCTTTTCTTACATGTAAGGCACCCCTCAGGTAGGCCTAAGGTACCCCCATGGGCAGGGTGCAGTATATGTGAAAGGTAGGACATGTACTGGTGTGTGTGAGATGTCCTGATAGTGCAATACTGCCAATTTCGTTTTTCACTATTGAAAGGCTATCTGTCCCATAGCATAACATGGGAGATACTTTGTAACATCTTACAAGTATAACTTCCCATTGGGACAAGATACTTAATAACACATCTTTTAGTCAAGATGGTTTTTAAATTGTGTGTTTGAAAATGCCACTTTTAGAAAGTAGGCATTTTCTTGTTTAGCCATTCTGTGTGCCTCTGCCTGTTTGTGGATTGACTGTCTGGTTTTGGAGTAACAGGGGCTGGGGATCTGTATTCACTGTAGACAGGCAAAAGGGGGGTTTGAGGTGTGCCTGGCCCTTCCTGGATGACTCAGAGCTGAGCTGAATAGACCCTGGCTGCATTCGGGTAGTGGGAGGAGTTTTCCTTGCACCTGAATAGGGCCTGTCTCCCTTGCACAATGCTGTCTCCACCTCCTGTGGTCATACTGCACCAGTGAGGACTGAACTGGTTTGGATTGGGCTCTGAGACCCTTGCACAAAGAAGAACAAAGACAAAATGGGGTATACGTAGTGGACCTTAAACCCCAGAACTTTTAGATCACTTCTGGACTCAAGAGGAACCTTTGCCAGGGAGAAGAGCTGGAGAGCTGTGAGTAAGAGTACTGCCGCTTTGCTGTGTGCTGTGTGGGGTTGGCCTGCAGTTGCTGCTTCTGCCAAGGAAAGGACAAAGACTGGAACTTTGCAGAGAAACCTGCTTGAAGAAGAATCTCCAAGGGCTTGTGTGTGCTAACCTCCTGTTCTGAAGTCTCAGGGACCCAAAGACTTCACCCGCAGCTCCCCTGAACTCTACTGCTGAGAGTTCTGACCTGCCAGGAGGTGTCTGTTGCAGTTTTGGGCCTCTGGACGTTGTTCCTGCTGTTGAGAGCTGGAAGAAACCTAAGAGAAGCAAGAAAAGCAATCTCCGACGCCGTCAGTGACGCCGCGACCTGCACTGAGGCCAGGGGCACCGCTCGTGAAGTGCACGAGGCACCGTCCGGCCTGCACCGCAGCTCCGACACCCTTCGACGCTTGCTGATGCCTGCAGTTATCGGCCTTCCCGACTCCAGTGCTCGCACTGACTCCGTCACCGCCAGCTGCTTCATCCAGTTATCGCGGTGCTGATAACTGCCAAGGGTGACACCAAAAACTTGCCAAATTCGCATCGCTTCACCGGAACTGACGCCTCACCGGCGACGCAACCGACTTGCTCTGTCCTGGATTCAACACGTTGCATCCTCCCAGACACGACGCCTCGCCTCCCCGTGGCATCCAGGGAACCGGCCTTGACCTCGGCCCGACCCCCCACCTCCACGATGCTGTGCATCGTCATAGACTTTGTTTTCCAAGGTACTGTTTGTTTGTGGGTTCGTGTGACTGCATGCCCGACACCGCGCACCTCGTGGTCAGCACCGAACTTTGGATTTATTGCTGTCACAACGTCATAATAGCCCCAGGTGGAGCTTTTTGTTTTCTACATGATTTATTTTGGAAATAACTGCTTTTAAGTGCTATTTTACTACATGTATGTTGGATTTTTTTCGTTTTGGTCTTGTTGAGTTTAGATAAAGATACTTTGGGCCTGATTCACAAAAGTAAACTTAGACCAAAAGTCTAAGTTTAGACCTGAAGTCTAAGTTTAGACCTAAAGTCTAACTTTACTACAAGTGAAATTAGACTTTTGGTCTAAGTTTGGACCAAAAGTCTAACTTAGACCAAAAGTCTAACTTTAGTAGTAGTAAAGTTATACTTTTGGACTAAGTTAGACTTTTGGGCTAAACTTAGACCAATAGTCTAACTCTAGTAGTAGTAAAGTTAGACTTTTGGTCTAAGTTAGACTTTTGGTCTAAACCTAGACCAAAAGTCTAACTTTAGTAGTCGTAAAGTTAGACTTTGGGTCTATACTTAGACTTCAGGTCTAATATTTGACTTTTGGTCTAAGTTTACTTTTGTGAATCAGACCCTTTATTTTTCTAATCTCGTGTGGTGTCCATTTGTGGTGCTTTCACTATATTCCTGTCTGTTTTGAGTACAAATACGTTACACATTGCCTTTGGGATAAGCCTGTCTGCTCATGCCAAGCTACCAAGGGGGTGAGCAGGGATTATCTAGAGTGTGTACCCCCTTTACCCTGACTAGAAGCAAGGGTCACTACTTGGACAAAGGTACCTACCTCTGCCAATTAGAGACCTCCAGTTCTAACAAAACCTCAATGGGAAGTACTTACAGATATAAACAAAGCAGGTGCCAGAGTCGAAGCTCCACTTCTGTAAAGTACTAATCATCCTAACTTCATGCGCATGACCAAGGCAAAGCAAGTGTGTTTTCTCTGTATTTCGACCGTAAAAAGGTATCTATAATCCGTGATGGAGGTGTTTGCATCCTTACTTTTTTCAATTGCAATATCTCATGTAGTGACGGTGAGAAGAGGGTTCTTTCTTGTCATCTGCTGCTGAGAGCAGAGTCCATGGTTCGCCCTTTTAAATGCCTTAAGTAATGCCCAAAATCCATAGCACCACTCACAACCCCACTCATAGACACACAGGCACTCACAGACCCATACAGCCACTCCCACTGCCATTCACAGACCCATAGCGCCCCTCACAGACCCAGTAACAGACACACACAGACTCACACAACCACTCACAGACCCACACAGGCACTCACACACCCACTTACAGACCCACTCATGCACGCATAGACCCACTCAGAGACCCACTCAGACACTCACGCACCCAATCACAAACCTACTCAGAGACTAACACACCCACTCACAGACCTGCTGAGACACTCACATGCCCCCTGACAGACCCAGTCAGACACTCTCACACCCACTCACAGACCTACTGAGACACTCATATACTCACTCACACTTACTGTCAAAGGATAGTAGTAATAATTAGGAAATAAAATACAAAAAACCTTCGAAATTCACTTAAAAAACCCAAAGGTTACAGGGATGTTATAGTTAGACAATAGAATTTTTAAAAAACTTTAGCAATTCGCTGAAAAAACCAAAGGTTACAGGGACGTAATAGTTAGGCTCAGATTTCACTTATTCAAAACCATATAAATTCAGCAGATACAGTTACCTGAGCTAACTATAACTTACACCCCCGCAATGCACTGCTTGTGACCTCACATAATACATCACTCATGACATGGTCAGTGACATCACTGATGACATCTCAAATGACATCACTGAAGACATCACTGATTACATCATCTAGTGAGTGTGTGGTGTTATATTTATGTTGATCCCCTGACCCTGGCCCACCCCAGGTGCCATTTGAATTATAAAATGAATGGCAGCAGCTGTTTTTTTTTTTTTGCCGCAATCCTGTGGGAGTACCGCAGGATCGCAGCACAAAAACACATTTGTTTTACATTGTGGTGCCAGAGGACCCACACACAAGGGCTATGGGGCAGGGTATCTCTACCCTTCCTCATTATATTGTTTTTTTAAAAACATTTTCAGGATAGGGGACTAAGTCCTTGCGTCCTGCAATGGCTACAGCAACATTTTCATTCATGTTGGACCAGCTAATTAGAGCGCTCACTCCTGAGGGACCCTAACTCCTGTGGGAACAAGGTGGCCCAAGGGGAAAAAGCTTCCCAGAAGTGAACTAGAAAAGTCAGGTTTTTGAAGTCTATTCCTAAAAGACCATTGTGAGTTCCATTCCCTCATGTGAAAATAGACGTGCATAATTTCAAATGAGAAATCCGCAGTGCCAATGTAAACCCAACGACCAACTGTTCAATCTATATTTTCTCTCCAGGAAAACAGTTTTTCCTGTTGAGAATCTTCTTCTCCAAGATGCCATCAATTTTGGGGGGTGTTCCCTTACCTTCTCAACATGGAAATGTATTTATTTTTGCACCTGACAGGTGTAAATCTTTGACTTTTTCTATGGTGGCTGGGAATGGGTCTTTGGTAGGTTAATACCAACAAACGTGTAAAATTGTGGGTTTGCATAACAAATAATTGTTGTACTTGTAAAATAAGCCTATTTGCATGTGTAAGCCAGGCTCAGAGAGGCAAAAATCTTTTTGATTCAAATCTAGTGTCTTCAGTCCTCATCTTTATATTTTATTGTTTATTGTTATAAATGCATTGGTTAATTTAAGAAAAATAAGACTGCAGCTCAGATAATACATAGATTTGTTAAATGAAAGCTAAGAGCCAAGGACATGGGGGCATATTTATCAGAGGGTTGCGTCACGTTTGCACCATGCAATGTGATACGTGCGTGACGCAAACCTCTAAGTCAGATTTTTGAAGCCACGCAAAGCAACTTTGTGTGGGTCCAAAAATCTGGAGTAAAGCAATGCAGCGCAAATCGCTGTGTTGCGTTACTCTGCCCTGGGAAGGCATTCCATGAGTGTTGCATGGGTGTTCCCACGCAACTCCCATGGTTTTTGACACATTCCCAGATTTACAAGACCTTGTAAACCTGGGAATGCACAAAAACATACGCCTCCCCAGGAGAGGTGTAACGACAAGAAATAGCTTTATTTCTCCTTGTTACTTCCTCTTTCTATTCGTGCTGCATTCTGCAGGACACATAGATAGAGGAATATGCCTATCAGGATAGTTTTTGTGCAGGAAGATGTCCCTTCCTGCACAAAAACAATCCTGACTGCAACACAGGAATCCTTGCACCATGGTGCAAGGGTTCCCGCGTTTGCACTAGACCTTAATTATGGTTAATTATGCCTTAATTAGGGTGCATTCCTGGCCTTTCCCAGTGAAGGAGTGCAGCACAACAAGGTGACTTACTTCGCTGCACTGAGCCACTGTATCATAAGTATGCCCCATGGTATAGACCATACATGGAGCAAATTAGCTCGAAATGTGCATTTTTTTTACATATTCCTGATTTCAAAGTAAATGCATCTTGACATTTCACAAGATACCAGTACACCCAAAAGAGGCATGAAGAGGTTTAAAGACCATCAGGGGGCATCAAATATAGCAACACAAAAAAGCACCCCTGGGTCTAAAGTGAAGAGGGGAAATGCGGGGAGTCCCTTTTTATAGGACGGTTTCCCTCACCCATACGTGGGTAGCATGCTTCATCATCGGGAACCTCCTCGCACTGTGAACCTAGTCGCAGTGCGGGCTACAACCCCCTCACTGAGAGGGAGGAGCTCAGGGATGTTTTATCAATGTAGTTAAGAGGTATTCTAAAACCTTCAGATGAGCCGGGCGTGGAGGGAGTGTGGAGGGAAAGTGAAAGTAAAGTTAAAACTAACTCCCTGGTATTGTCAGGACAAGCTTTAATAGGACATCCAGTGGTCAGGATTAAAAAGAGTGTGGGCTATGGCAGGAGGATTTAACCTGTCATGGTCTCTAGATGGTCGACATGTTTCAGCCTTGATGCCCTCCGTAGAGGTGACGCGGCTTTCTTCAGGACCAAAATGAAGTGCAAAAATTAAGTGAGTTAACCAACACATACCAGATCTAGTAGGCGGTTAATAAAGGATACAACCAGCTAGTAGGTTATTGAACCAATTAAATGTTCTGCTGGTCATCCTCGTGCCTGTAAAGAGGCAAGTGTTAAAAACATAACGTTTTACACATTCCACACGCACTCCTTAAGCAAAGTGCCACATGATATAATATCAGTGTAAATGTGTGTTAGAAATGGGATTTCTGATTGGCTAGGGCATGTGCCTAAGCCAGGCAGAAACCACCACTCTAGTCCGTGCAAGGGAGTTACACACTGAAGATAACCCCTGCTCACCCCCTTGGTAGCTTGGCAGAGCAGTCAGGCTTATCCCAGAGGCAATGTGTAAAGCGTTTGCGCAACACACCTACACAGCAGCGACACACTAGGCACACCACAAAAGAAACTCCACACAAGGTTATATAAAAATAGCCTTTGTATTATCCATAAAACACATGAGAACATATCACATATATACACTGTGCCACCAGGCACTTGTCATGTATTTACAGGTATTTGCATAAATCACCAGGCCAATCGGGCCACTGTCATAATCATCACAATTCACAGTTAGTGAGGACAACCAGTAACTACTGGTAAGGGTGCACTTAGCACACCACCTTTAGGCATAAAATATCATCAGCAGTGCATCATTTCCATAACACATCATGCCCCTCTTAGGCATAAACATAACTGCACAGTATGCCACATATTATAGTCACATCAGGGCATAATACATTGGATATGCACGTAGTCCATAGTGCCCCGTAGTGGAAAACTGTAAAAGGCAGTTCTTACCAAAACAACATAAAAACATTAGGCATAAATGCTGGGTGCCTATGCACCATCACTGAACATAATCAGCAGTACACCATAGTACAACACTCTTAAGGTGCGCACATTACTACATGTGCCCCACAATCAGCGCGACACCTGCGCTCTCCTTCAGGGTACCTGGTGTCCTTGTTATAGGCTCTTAGGCCACGTGCCCGCCTATATCATAAAATGTGGCAATTCTCGTCCACCGGGGCCTCCGTAGAGGTCTCACTCCGTTCAGGGGCACAATGCCACGAGCAAAGGGGCGGGGGTGCAACTCACCCTGTCTCCGAAGAAGAACGCCCCGATGCTGTGACTCTCGTAAGAGCAGCTGCCCTCTACCACCCAGGGCAGCTGCTCTGCACGTAGGGTGATGTCGGCATGGCTCCTCGCCGGGCCTCTTACCGGTCCCGCTGCCACAACAGATTGCCCCTCTCTCTTAGGGAGTCGGACTCGTCCTGGACTCCCACAGGGTCAATCAGCTGAGCCTCTGTGATCCTCACGGCTCAGCTGCTGGGACGCTACTGATTCTGGAGCTCTCAGTGGGCTCCCGCCGCTAGCACGCTGCCGGCGGATTCCGACCCCGCCCACAACCAGGCTTCACCTCTGCCTGATTTCCGGAGGTTCCTAGCTTCCCGCTGGAGTCCACGGAGCGGCGTCTTCGTCGTCTCGGACTTCACAACAGCACCTCCCTCACGCGGAAGGCGGGGCTGGCCTCTCTCTTCACGGAGTGAATGCACTCCTCTGCGCCCGCCGTACTCGGAGGGTGAGCCCACGCCCGGGGCTCCAACGACCACTTCAAGCCCCCACCTCGCAGTGATCAATGAGGAGAGCAACAAAAACTCTCTTCTCGCCAGGGCCAGGAAACGCGTCCACCAAGCAGCGATCAGTGAGAGAAGGTAGACAGCACAGCGCTCACCCCGCGCTATCTCTCTCCAGCCCAGGGGCAGTAAACAAGGCACAGGCCAGCTCGCTGGGCCCGTTAGCAGGGGGGACAGCTCCTTCAGCCCCCCAGCAAGCAGTGGCTTGGTCCCAAACAACTGTTCCTCCTGGCACACTGCAGTCCACGCAGTGTGGTAGTTCAATCAGCTCAGTTCAACAGACATGGGGTCACAGCCTCAGTACTTATACTGTAAAAAGTCTTTGTTCTGCCCCCTGGCACAGGGCTCTGAGCCCAGTCTAAACCAGTTCTGGGGGGCACTTGTCAAGTGCACAACACTCCCCATTGTAAGTGTATGCCCTGGCCCCAGACACACCATAGGGGGGTGGAGCCGTTATTGTGGAAGGCAGGCACAGCTCGATTCAGATAAGGTGCTACTCCTCCCACCACTCCGAATGCAGATCAGGCCTATTCAGCCTAGCACTGACTCACCCAGATTCTCTGGAGCCACTGCACCTCCCTAGCCCCTGTCACTCCAAGGCCAAACAGTCAATACACAATAGGCAGGCACAAAGGCACATAGCACATAGAAAGGACTACTTCTAAAAGTGGCATTTCTAAAATAGTGATAATAAATCTGCGAACGCCAGTACGCAGCATTTATCACCACTATTCCAAACATACCAAACTTGATCATGCTACTCCTCTCATGTCAGGAATTACCACTGAAGCACATTCAGGGAATCCCCAATGCATTCCTATGAGAGGGCAGCCTCACAGCAGTGAGAAACCAAATAGGCTGTTTGTCACTACCAGGACATGCCACACAGTTAAGGCACATGTACTACCTTTTACCTACCCCGCACCCTGCCCATAGGGCTAGCTAGGGCCTACCTTAGGGGTGACTGATATGTAGTAAAAGGGGAGTCACAGACGTGGCAACCACTTTATGTGCCACGTCATAGCAGCAGTAAACTGCGCGCGCAGGCCCTGCAGTGGCAGAGGCCTGAGACAGGTTTTGAAAGGCTACTTTGGAGGGTGGCGCAAGCAGTGCTGCAAGCCCACCAGTAGCATTTAATTTACTGGCCCTGTGTATATGAGATACCACTGTACAAGGGACTGATAGGTAATTTAAATGTGCCAAACAGGTGTAGACCAATCTTACCAAGTTTACCATAGAGAGCACATGCACTTAAGCACTGATCAGTAGATAAAGTGCCCAGAGTCCTAAAACCACCAACAACAGGTCAGAAAAAATACCGGAGGAAGGCAAAAAGTTCTGGGATGACCCTGCAAAAAGGGCCTAGTCCAACAATGTGGCCATGCAATTTATACAAATGACCAATTTGTGATGCTTACCCGTTTTGTCGGGGGAGCTAATGACGCCTCACCCTCGGCGCACGCACTCGAGGTGGCTTCCAAACCCTATATTAGGAAGGGGGGCAAAAAGGCAAAAGGTTGACTGTGGTATGCACTCATACATATACATTGAAATACAGCTGAATAAGAGTTGAATATGTATGCTAAAAAGAGCATTTATCTGGTGAAGAGCAGATGACTGCACAATACTCTGGTTCCAACCCAGATCAGAACGATTACATAGCGAGGTGAGGTACTGCAATAGACAACGGTACAAAGAAACATGTAAGAAACCGTGAGCGCTGCTGAATGTTTAGAGGCAATGAGGAGGCCTGTATTGTGCCAGTCCAGGTTATTGCCAGTCACAAGATTAAACACAGGAGAAAGAGGAATGGAGCGAAATTACACACACATATCCTGGGAGATGTACTACGGGACGCTCGTGCATACAGAGTACCACCATGCCGTGGTGACGAGCCATGTAAGGCCGAGGTGGTATTGGAGCTGGCCTGGAGTGATATATGACTGGATGCCCCCTGTAGGGAGAGGCAGCAAGGCTTTACACATACAGTCAAAGTTTTTTTTTTTTTTAAACCCTCCGAACAGTAGTCCCGGTCCTGCGCCCTTCGGCCGGAATGAAAGTCTGAGTTTTCCGAGCAGTACTTGCAAGGAGCTTAACAAACTAAACGAGCAGGTGGTGGAAAACAAAGGGGTTACTGGTTCCGGAGATCCCGTGTCAGCGTCTACCTTAAGGGCGAATTCCTCGTGGCTGGTTCGTGCAACCGGGAAGGGAAATTAGCTCAGCCCGGCACGCCTGGTATATGGCGTCTGACTGAGCCTAAGCCCCGCCCAGGTAAAACAGAGGGTAAAGACTAACGAAGTACAAGGGAGAGTCTCCATCTGGGTCCTAAAGATAGATGAAGGACTCCGATGTTGTATAAGGAGAGACAGCAAGGTAAAAGAAAAAGTAAACTGGAATAGGACTACGGACCCACAGTCTGTGTAAGCAAACTCAATAAACTTTATTGAGAAGACTGTGAAATGGAGTGTTAGAAAAAAAAAGCAAAAAAGGTGAGTCCCGAACATCCACACAATCTAAGGTGGAAAGATACAGGTTGCAAACCAATTTATATAAGCAACCTAATTTAGAAAAACAATGTGGACAAGGTTGAGACTCCAGGATTGATGGAGATTGTGAAAGTCAACTTCTAATGACAAGAACAAGAAAGCCAAACACTATGGCCTCGGGTTGCATAGAAGTCTCACTGTCTAAAAGACAGGATGGGGGAATTGAAATCTCAAAACTTTATTGAGATGTCAAATGACAACTGCAAAAAACTAGAGTAAAAAGGCCTCGCTCCATAGATCGAGCTGGCATCAAAATGTATCAAAAGGAGTAAAGGAAAGGACGGGCCATGCACTGGTGGGGTGCATACTGTAAGATGGATGCAGTGGTCCAAGGAGCCTATCTGACCTTTGCAAATAGACATCTATGCTCAGACATTGTGTATAAGAACCCAAATAGGGAGAACAGCCCAAAAGTGGGGAGTTATGATCCAGGCATACATGATGGTAAGTGAGGAGATGCTTGTCAATACAAGAACAGCAGAAAATAAGTTCACAACGCCCATTATGGGTGAATCAACCTGAACCAGGGAATGTCGTCATTTAGGCCCCTGGTGTCAGTACACAACCTGAAGACCCAGCGTTGTTCTTTCCTGAATAGAAACTGGGACATGTTAGTAATGGGCTGGGTGATATTTGGTTTGTCTAAAACAACCCATGTAAAATCATTGGCGTCACGCCTTTCTTCCAGGAAATGTGTGGTAAGTTTGTTAATCTGTTTTTTTTGCGTATTGTGCTCCTGTGCCCTAGCATTCACATCTTTACCTTCCTCGTGGTCATTCCCACATACTTCAGTCCACAGGGACAGGTAATGAGATATATTAAACACTCCGAGTTACAATTGGTATGTTGTCTTAATTCCCAAGGGCGACCCGTACCTATGTCAATGGTGGTAGTGTGTGAGGTCTGTGCACAGACACTGCAATTCCCACATGGAAAATGCTCTTTGATTGGTGGGAGATTCCAGAGTGTGTTTTGTAGGGGTGACTGCTTGCCCCATGGTCTCGTGTGGACTAACTGGTCCCTGAGGTTGGCACTGCGTTTGAAGGCAAACATAGGTTTTGGTAACTTGCGACTGCCTTTATTCAAGATGTTCCAATTTTTCTTGACACATTTCTGCAGCAGGCTAAACTTGCTGTTAAAAGTGCTAACACAAATCATCCTGTCTGTGGTTTCTTTGATGGAGTGTGTCTCAAGGAGAGCTTCGCAATGGTTGTTTCTAGCTCTTTTCATTGAATTCCTAATGAGAGAGTGAGGATATTGTCGATCTAGAAGTTCTCCTCCCAGCGTTGATGCATGTTTTTTGTATTTTGCTACATCAGTGCAGTTACGTCGAATCCTCAAAAATTGTCCAAAAGGCAAGTTCTCCGGTAAGGATTTGATATGGTACCTGGAGTATGAAAGGAGCGAGTTTTTTGACATAGGTTGTTTGTACAGTTCTGTGCTGAGGGTCTCTTCAATGGTGTAAATCAGGAGGTCTAGAAATGGGAGCTTCTCTTTGCTAAATTCACATATGAACTTCAGGAATTCATTACAAGAGTTAAGCCAATGGTGGAAAAGCTTGATGTCTTCACCAGTACCTCGCCATATCACAAGGATATCGTCTATGTAACGTTTTCATAGACAAATATTGGAGTGGAAGAGGTTCTTGGAGATAAGGATGGTTTCAGCTTCTATAGAGTGGACATACAAATTCGCCAGACTGGGGGCAAATGTACTGCCCATCGAAGGGCCAGATGTCTGTAAAAACAGAGTCTCCTCAAATTGGAAAAAAAATTCTGTCATCGTTATAGTGGCACATCTCATAGTAAACGACACAGGCATGATAGTGTCCAGTTCTGTGTCGCTGAGTAACGTTTCCACTGTGCATAATGTTTGATCCTGTGGTATGCACATGTACAAAGATTCTACGTCAAACGAGACCAGGAAATCAGTGCCTTCATGAAACTCCAGTCCTTCCAGAACACATAGGACATCCTTAGTGTCCTGTAGGTAGGTCGGCATTTTCTTGACAAGAGGTCTAAGAAAAAAGTTGACAAACTGAGAAAGTGGTTCCAGTAGGGACCCAATCTCTGAAATGATGGGTCGTCCAGGTGGGGTCTTTGTGGCTTGTGAATTTTTAGAAGAGTATAAAAATACGGAATCACAGGATTCATATTAACCAGAAATTCAGCCTCTTTTTCAGTAATCCAACCTTGTTCCTTAGCCTGATCAACCATATTAACAATTGCATTGAGAAGTCTCTTGGTGGGATCCATCTAGAGGGGACGGTATGCACTAGAAACCGTCAGTTGTTTTAAACACTCCTCTCGGTAAGATGAGGTATCCATCACCACAATACCGCCTCCCTTGTCTGCGGGCTTGATTATTATGGATTCGTCATTATTCAGCTCCTGCAGCGCTTCCTGTTCCAATTTTGAAAGGTTCCTGAACGGCGAGCGTTGAGTTGCTAGGCCAGGATTGAAGTCTTTGCGGACTGCCTTTTCAAATGTAATGACTTCTGAGGGTATTGTATGTGGTGGCGGCATGAAAGTCGACTTCTTGCTGAGATTGGTATTTATCAGTGGATCCAGAGTAGTGGTGGAATCAGCATCTGAAAAGAAGAAATTCAGCCTCACTTTTCTAAAGAATTGGGCGATTTCTTGATGTATTTGGAAGGGGTCCCCCTCGTAGGTGGGGACATAGCCAAGTCCCTTATTTAGAAGCTGCGTCTCAATTGGGCTCAGGTTGCGTTGGCTCAAATTCACGATCAGATTGTCTCCGTGCTTGTCCCTGGTTGGATCTTAGTTTTGTTCATACTCTGTATTGTCCATGGTAATGGAGGTCCTTCTCAAATTCCCGGTAAGGTCGTCTACCTGCTCGTCCCTGTTTGAATCGAGGTCTTGTTCATGCTCCATGTTGTCTGTGGTGATGGAGGTCCTTCCCAGTGAACTTGAGCCTGGGGTCTCCTTCTGCTTCTTGGTCGTCCACGGCCCTGTTCTAAAAAAGGTTGGTGGTAAAAAGGTTGTGGAGGTGGAGCAAACTGCGCTGAAGGGTGATGAAAAGGCGGCATTGGGTATGCCCATGGACCTGGGACCATCATTGTTGCTGTTGGTTGAAGCTGAGATTGTTAGTCTGTCTCCTACCTCTTCCTCTCCTATTGGGGGTACGTCTTGTTCTGTCTTCCCCGGGCTCAGAGTCACTGGACCAGGAATCCTGGTCCGATGTAGTGTCCTGAACCCGATGAGGAGTAACCGGAGGCAAATCCACACCCTTGTTGCTTAGGGTCAGGTGGTTTGTAGTCGTCTGACGAATATGGATAGATCTTCTCCATTGAGAATCGGGCTAGGTCCTTCTGGAATTTTTTTTATCTTAGATGCCAAAAGGCTTTCCTTAAGTACTTTATTGGTTTTGTTAGTTTCTTCCAGATTTTTCTTATAAAGGCTCATTGAAATGGGGGCTTTTATTTGGCCTTCAAGGACTTGAATCTCAATGAGAATTGCATCTGCAATCCTTTTGGCTGTACTAATAATCAGGATCAGCCAGTCCCTGGTGCATCACCACGCTATCAGGAACCAGTCTTTCCTGAATGGTTTGTCCTCTAAGAACAATCTCGGGGCATTGGTCACAATCAGACTGTTTGGAGCACAGTTGCCTCTGAGATACTCAGTCATTATGGCTCCATGTGTCAGTGTCCGTGTGTGTGTGTGCGTTTCAAGGTAAGTAGTTTCATCCAATCATCTGATTGTGTGATGGTTTGGGAGATGGATGTATCTAAGAGACTAGGAGCACTGAGAATGTCCTGTACCGTCGAATCATCAAAGGCCAGACCAGTAAAGTCCGCCATGATGAAAACAAAAACCAGCAGATGGTGTCAGCTGTATATCAATGTATATTGTCCCATGTAAAGGGAACTAGAAAAAGGGCCTACAGCCGTAGCTGTGCAAGGGATCAGTACACACAGAAGAGTGGGACTGTGGGGGGGTCCCTTTTTATAGTACAGTTTCCCTCACCCACCCGTGGGTGGCATGCTTCATCATCTACTAGCTGGTTGTATCCTTTATCAACCGCCTACTAGATCTGGTATGTGTGGTTAACTCACTTCATTTTTTCACTTCATTTCGGTCCTGAAGAAAGCCACGTCACCTCTACGGAGGGCCATAAGGCTGAAACATGTCGACCATCTATAGCCCATGACAGGTTAAATCCTACTGCCATAGCCCACACTCTTTTTAATCCCTCTGGATGTCCTATTAAAGCTTGTCCTGACATACCAGGGAGTTAGTTTTAACTTCACTTTCCCTCCACACTCCCTCCATGCCCGGCCTATCTGAAGGTTTTAGAATACCTCTTAACTACATTGATAAAACATCCCTGAGCTCCTCCCTCTCAGTGAGGGGGTTGTAGCCCACACTGCGACTAGGTTCGCAGTGCGAGGAGATTCCCGATGATGAAGCATGCCACCCACGGGTGGGTAAGGGAAACCGTCCTATAAAAAGGGAACCCCCGCACTCCCCCTCTTCACTTTAGACCCAAGTGTGCTTTTTTGTGTTGCTATATTTCACAAGATGTGCCAATGCTCAAAAATGCTACAAACTTGAGTTCCTTAACTGTTCTAAACATACCTGATCATGTTATCCTGTTTTAGTAGTCCTTGTTTTACGTGAGGTAAATGTGTTTGCCCTTTACACCACCTCATAAGTTCTTTTTAATTCTTCTGCCATGCCCAGTTAGTGGCTTGTTTCTTTTACTTTTTGGCAGTTGTTGTCATAGAATCAATCACTTTAGCAAAGCTCTAATTTGAAAACGTTATCAGCCACCAGCACACACTAGCTTAAAAAAATCTGAAGGGAAGTGTTTCTGTACTAAAACGCTACTTTTCTACAAAAATTAAAATCACACACAATGCATTAACATGTAAATGTTGTCAAAGCCATTCCCGAGCCATAAAATTTGCATACCTCTCGCTCTCGCTAAATCATCACAAAGCAAATTTACAAATGAGCTCCTGGTCTTTCCTTGCAGTTTGCACGCAAAATCTTGCCGTGAATCGCATAAGCGCCGTCATGTCAAACCAAAAGACAGATGCAAGAAATGGTTACAAATTGCATACTATAGATTAAACTGCAGTGCTAACAAATGGAGTCATAACATTATGTCCAGGGCACAGAACAACAGAAGGCCCAGACCACTTTCATAAAACTCCAGTTGGCATACTTTACAAGGTTTCTGCATTTGTGATGAAATATGCATGCTTTGCAAATTTCCAAAATGTCTCTATTATGCACATCTTATAAATGCCCATTAGTATAGCTATATTTTTTCTATAAAGCTCAATTTTGCATGCACTGGAAGTTTCCAACAAAAGTTCTCAATATATGCGGCATTGTCCCTCACCATGCAACTCTCTCCTGATGCATGAGAATGTTGCATTTCCAGTGAGCGCATACTCTGGATTCTCATACCGGATTTTCAGAGGCATGGTGTGGGCACATTTGCACAGCAAGTCAGAGAGTGAGGATGCTCTAGAAGAGGCTTCTACTGCACCAGCACAACAGAGTGAAGCTTGCAGCCAAGTCCCATATTCTGCTGTTTGTTTTTATGCTTTATTGACATGCAATCAGTGGTGACTCCTCCACTAAGGCGGAGGAGCGTCGCCCCACTGCCCTCAGAGTAGTGAAAAAAGGAAAAATAAAGTGATAACATGATAACTTTATTTTTCGTAGCTAACAGGGGCTAGGTTACGGAGGGGCAGGGCTGGGGTCACAGGGAGAGGAGTGGTGGACACACTCTTAGTGCGCATGACGGTTTGGCCGGCCGTCTCGGGACGGCCAAACTGTCATGCACACTTTGCATGTTCCCCACCAGGCTGTAATGCACAGCCTGGGTGGAGAACATGCACAGGCTCATAGTACCCGTCTGAGCGCCGAACCACTGCACTCAGACCAATCACAACGCCGTATTGCAGCATTGTGATTTGCTTAGGGGAGCCTGTGTGCTTCCTGCTTCTGGGACTCGCCAGGAAGAGAAGCAACAACGGAGGAAGACGGCGGCCATTAAGAGGTAAGTGGATTTTTTAATAGTTTGTTTTTTTCACCCCGTTCCCCACCCCACCACCCCCGTGCCTAACAAGACTGAAACTGGTCTGGGTTTTTTTGTGTTCTCTTCCGGACGGGGGCCTCACCGGGCTGTTCAGAGGAGCATCAGCATCAGCACTGATTTGTGTAATGCGGGCCTCTGTCTAGAATGGCATGGCATAGTGGGCAAAAAATGAGGAGTTGGAAAGCTATAATACGTAGTGAAGAAGGCTCACTTACTAGCTCTAGTCAAGTAATATCATTAACAGTACCCATTAGAACCCCACACTGGCTTCATTGCCAGTCTCATCCAAACTCCGTGCTGGAGAAACTGCAAGAGTTACAGTGGTGGCAGGGAGCTAAAAGTTTTTGGGGCAGATAGAGGGCAAGCTGGCTTGTCTTGTATGCATCTATGTATGTATATGGATATTTATACAGTGCAAACCAAGTCTCAGAGCAATAGAGTGCTAAACAGGGCCATTGGCTAAGAATACCATTGAAGCTGGTTTACAACGGGGTTGGCAAATCTACTTTGGGCATGAGGAACAGAACTTCCTATTGTGTTCAGGCGCAGTGTTCTTTGAACACATGACATCTTCAGCTCTGTAAAGAATTTGAGAACGGTCAGGGGAGTTTTGATGGATGCTGAATGTTGTTCTAGGTCCTGGGCGGGTACTTGGAGAAAGCATGTTTGCTGGTGTCTGAACCCCTTTCAGAGGGCCACCGGGCAAGCAGGAGCTCCTGGGCCTAGCCATAGTGGTTGTGGCCTTTTTTCTTCTGATATCAGGGGGCCTGACCTACTTTGGACTCTGAGTAACTCGGCCAAGCACTACCCCTTCAGCACCTCTTTGTGGTAGAGTGGGCTGAGCATTCCAAGGCTTCTGGGGGTGGGGGGAGGTGCAAGGTGTACACAAATTCACAACTTAAAGCATGCTAAGCAATCACAGTAATTGAATGTCCAGCAAAATACTTGCGTTGATGAAAAAAGTAGTATTTATATACAAACACAAAGTGATGTACAGCACAGATAAATAATACACACAGCCTTTGTAAGGTGGGCACACTAGCATTGTCCAGGTAAGTCCCTGAATCCCACACCCCTGTCTATGACAGTGGTTATTCCCCATTCATGTGAGGCAACATTCAGGTTAGGCACCTCCAGTATGTTCATGTGCTAGAATTTCCACATAATGACTTCTTAAATGCCAAAGTGCCCTAGTGTCGTAGCGCTTTTAGTCAGAGCAAGTTCCCCCAGAGGCTCGGTGGCCCAGCAATTAGTCTTACCCACTCTTGATGGAGGTGCAGCTCAGCTTGACTCGGGCGCGTCATAAGTCCGGCAGTGAACAGAAGTCTGGATGCTGTGGAGGCATCCTTGATGCTCTTTGGATTGTGTGATAAGTCTTTCCAAGTCCGGCAGCCGGTTATGGTTGCGTCTGGTTTCAGGTGGATGACTTGATGCTCTGCATCCATGGGACTCATCCCACTATGCTTCACTGTCACACATTGCTCCAGGGAACAGCCCTCTCTGTTCTCCACGGCCCACACCTGGCATATGGGGATCACAAACAGCTCACACAGTGCAATGGCCCCTCTGGGTCACAACACTACATGAGGCGATGGCCCACTTCTTGTTCCAATGATGCACTAGGTCAATGGCCCTTAATCTTCACCAGAGCCTCCACCTGCATGCTGGGAGTGTGAGCAGCAGCACTTGGGCAGAGGGCCTGATTGGGCAGCAGTCCTCAACGTAGGCCCAATCACACATTCTGCTTCAGAGATCTACTCTTTAGTGTCTCTATTGGATATCACTCTCTCCAGGCACTATTCTCCTCGTAACAAGGTCCACTGCTCTCAGCAGCATGAAGATGCTGGTGCTCCAGGTTGAGTGGTCTTGATTCTCCTGGATGATGTTGTCTCACCCAGCAGGAAAACTAGCAGATCTTATTCCCCAGTCTTGATCACAACAGGCAGAAGTCATGCTGAGCTTCTCCACGATGATGTACAGTTCCAGTCGGACAATTTTGGGAAGCTCAGGCTCCCCTTTTTACAATCCGTTTCCAGACAAAGATGTGATTTAGGGCTATATGTACGAAAGGAAATTGCATTTCTTAACGGACCGATTCACAATTTCGGTCCGTTAAGAAATGCAATACTGGCTTTCCATATGTACAAAGGCCTAAACATGATCACAAAATGTGATTTCTGCCCAGTAGAAATTGTATTGTGTGATTCCCTAAATAGGATATCGCAAATAGGGATTTCCTATTTGCTATTTCATAACCACATGTACAAAGCATTTCCTAAATGCGAAATAGGCATTTTGGAAATGCTATTACCATCGACTCCAAGTCGATGGTAACCATGTGCAAATTAGGAAAAGGAACCAGAAACTGCAGTTTTGGTATTGCCATAGAGCGCACACATGCCCCTAGGGCATTTGTGTGCTTTACATGTGCACCACTTTTGGTGGGTGCCTCAAGTGGAGCCTGAGGCCCATAGGCACCCTTGGTTTTGCATTTCCAAATTTGTGATTTCCAATTAGGAAACCTCAAGTTTGGAAATGCAAAACCATTCGTACCTACGGGCCTTTAGACCCATCGGAATAAATGGTTTAACATTCCCTAAATAGTGATTTCCTAATGGTTATTCCGACTCTGTAGGAATCGCTATTAGGAAATCGCAATGTTTATACATTCAATTTTGCATTTCCTAAATTGCGATTTCTCAGGATTCATTGCTTAGGAAATGCAAACTGGAAATTTCGTACATATGGCCCTTAGTCTCTTAGTCTTTGACGTTTGTGTTGTTGGGGCGCTGATTTTGAACTGCCCACTTCTCTGTCCTGTCCTGTCCTTTTTAAAAAAACATTTTTATTAGCTTTTTCCAAGGAAAAACACAAACAAGCAGTTCAGAACAGAAGCCTTACATTCCAACATATTACAGTGACACACAATGTCAAGGTTATATTTCAAAAACATTGTACCAAGTCCCGTAACATACTTTCTGTCAATTATTGAACATAAACTGAAACAGTTAACACAATCCCCCTCCCCCGGGTCATGTGAATCTTGCAATGTCAGTCTCCGTTTCTAAGTGTAATCTTCACCTATATAGTCTACTCCGTCTCATCATTCTCAGGTGTCAGGGAGCCCTCCCGCACCCCCCCTGTCTCTGATCCAGCCACACATATCAGCAGTTCATCCGTTTCTTCAGAGGATAAGTCATCCATCTGTGTTAAGTCAGTGATCATGGTGTACCATGCCCTTGCATCCTCCTCCAGCCTTTCATCCCTCCTGACCCTCTTCATTCTTATTAACTCCGCCGTGGCCCATTCGCACATGTCTTTGGTCCAAGTCTCAATCGCGGGGGGTGGGACTCATCCATCTAATGGCTATCCGACGTTTAGCCAACACTAGTCCCAGTTGAAGGAACTTCCTAGGGAGAAGCCCAAGCAGCACTCCTTTAACATCCAGCGGCACCATCCAACCCGTGACCCTCTGTAAACAGTGCACCACCCGCCCCCAAAAGGGTATCAACTCAGGACAGCTCCAGATCATGTGGAGAAAATGAGCGTCCACAGATCTGCATCTGGGGCAACAGGAGGACCGGTCTGGAAATATTTTGTGAAGCACTCTCGGGGTCAAGTACGTCTGGTGTACTATGTTGCATTGCGTGAGTTTAAATCTAACATTGGAGCTGATCCGCTTAACCCCCTTGTGTACTCTCCTCCACTCAGCCTCCGTCAATGGTTCCTAGTATATCGTCCCATTTAGCCTGAACGGGGACTGGGCCCATAGGAAGGTCCTCCCTGAGTGCCCTATAGATGTGGGAAACCAGCCTATGTCCTCCCGCAAGAGTGGTCATTGCGTGAAGAGTTGCCGTAACCCGTGGTTCTTGGGGAAATGTCGGCCACAGCTCACGCGCCACCGCAGAAATCTTGGTATACTGTAAATATTGCCCCCTGCCCAGCTCAAACATGGTTTCTGCCTCCTCTCTCGTCAAGAACTGTTGGGCTGTATATAGGTCCCCCATCGTTTGACATCCCCCCCTCCAGCCATTTAACAATGGACATAGTCTGTCCTATCTTTTTAAAGTGTTGCACCGCCCACAGCGGGGCCTCTGGAGCATACGGCGCCCTCTTCACTACAGTTTTGATTGCCATCTCCCAAACTGCGGCCACATGCCGAACAAAAATGGAAAGCGCTCCAGTACTCCTGCCCTCAACATGAGGAGCTCAGGAAGCGATATTTCACGGCATGTACCCACCAGCAACCTCTTCTCCTAGTTGTCTTGGTCATCCAGCCAGTACACCACGTGTTGGAGTTGCGATGCCATATAGTAGAACCCCAATCTAGGGACCTCAAGGCCCCCCGCTCCCACTGCCTCTATAATGTGTCTAGCTTGACTCGTCTCCTCCTGGGTCCCCACAACAGCTCCACGAGCAGACGTTCCAACCGCCGGAAATACGTGTGCGGGATTTGATTGATTGAATTCTGCATAATGTACAGGCATCGTGGCAAGATCACCATCTTGGAAAGCGCCACCCTACCCATCAATGATAGGGGGAGTTCCCTCCAAAAGACCACAGACCTCTGAATCCCCGCCATGCACCTCCCTATATTACTCTCCAGAAATGCCACTTGCGTGTGTACTAGTTTAATCCCGAGGTATCTCACCTCGTCGACCACCCATCGCATTCCCACTGGTGGTAGCTCCTGCTTCCCCCTGCCAGAAAGAGCTCCCATTGGGAAGAGTTTAGATTTCCCTGGGTTGAGTCGCAGTCCCGATATCTCCCCAAACCTTGTAAGCTCCCCAGTAAGCATCGGTACAGATTCATCCGGGTGCCGGAGATATACTAACGTGTCATCTGCGTACATAGACACCACATGGTTGGTGACCCCCAGCTGAACACCCCACTGCCCCATTCACAGCCTGAGAGCAATCGCTAAGGGTTCGATCGCAATAGCGAATAATAACGGGGACAAGGGGCACCCCTGCCGCGTACCTCTCTGTAGCCCGAAGCTATCTGATACCTGACCACGGAGGCGTATCCTAGCGGTGGGTCCAGTGTACAGGAGTTTAACCCACGCAATGTAAGGATTGCCCAGCCCCATTCTGTGAAGCACCTCCCACATATAGCACCACTCCACGGAGTCGAATGCCTGCTGAATGTCCAGCAGGCACAATGCCTAGGATTCTGCTTCCACGTGTGGCACATGCCAGATATGTGCGAGCCGGCGCAAGTTATGAGTGGTGTTCCGCCCTGGGATAAACCCGGCCTGGTCCGGGTGGATCAAACGTGACATATATGGTAGGAGACGAGCTGCCAGTATACCGCTTAAGATTTTTGCATCAATATTCAAGAGAGAGATGGGCCTATAAGCCCCCAGGGAGAGTGGGTCCCTATCCGGCTTGGGAATCATAGACACCGTTGCCTCCATCATAGTCTTGGGGAGCTCCCCGTGATCCAGGGCTTCATTATATACCTCAAGGAGGTGTGTAACCAGCTGAGGGGCAAATCGTTTATAAAACTCCGCCGGCAGGCCGTCACTCCCTTGGCATTTCTCCGACCGTAGCTTATTAATGGATATGAGCACCTCCTCCCTCAAGATAGGTGCTCCCAATGCCTCCGCGTCCTCATCCCCCAGAATGGGGAGCATCAAGCCCCCAAGGAACTCCCGCAAAGAGCGCTCACTAACCCGGGAGTCGACAGCGCACGTATCTTTGAGATGAGCTGCAAATTCCCTAAGGATCGCCCCCTGGGTGTGAACTACGTCTCCGTCGCTTCCCCGCAACTGTAAGATTGGTGAACGCTCTGTTTCCGTGCGTAATAAACTCGCCAAGAGCGCCCCAGATCTGTCCCCCTCCATGTACAGTTTTTGCCTATATGTGGCGTACTCAAACTTTTCCAGCCTTGTCAAGGCCTCTAATAGCTCCCCTCGGAGTCGTGTCCACTCAGCCATTTGTGCAGGTGTCTTATTCATAGTGTCATCTAGTCTCTTAAGTTTCTTTTCCAGGGTCGTGATATCATCACTCAACTGCCTCCTCACCCCATAGGTGGTTCTCATGCACACCCCCAGCAAGACCACCTTCATAGCCTCCCACTCCGTGGATCGACGAGCCGATGATCCCCAGTTATCTGTAAAGTAGTGCTGCAGCGCCTCTTTAACAGTGTGCGCAAAGGGGGGGTCAGTGAGCGCCTCCGCCCTGAGTCACCAGAGCGGAATAGGCGGACAACCAGGCCTGCTGTTTAAAATGAGCAGCAACGGCGAGTGATCTGAAAGGTAACGGGGCAGGTACGATATTCCTTCCGTGTTGGCAGACAAGCCAGCTGTTAGACAGCAATGATCTATACGGGAATACGTGTGGGCCGCTTGAGTATAACAGGAGAAGTCTCTCTTCATAGGGTGACGGGCCCTCCATTCATCCCTGAGGCTGCATACCCTGCATTATTGTAACTAGTGACCTGAGCATGCGAGGCTTGGTGTTATCTCTGGGGGGGCTCCCTATCCAACGTAGCATCAAAAATACAGTTAAAGTCCCCAAAAAGGATAACTTCGGCCCCTATGTATGGAGTTGCCGCCTGCAGAAGCGCTGGAAAAAAATCTGGGCAATCCGAGTTAAGGGCATATACATTAATTTTGCAGATTTCCCTGCCCTCCCAATCTCCCGTGGAGAATAACAAACCTCCCGTTCTTGTCCAGAACATGATGCAAATGTTGAAAGGGGACCCCGGGTGCCACCCACACCAGTGCCCCCCGTGCGAAGCCCGAGTATGAGGTGGCATATAGCTGACCCCACCACTGCCGCCGTATACTCGAGATAGTGTTACCCCAGATATGCGTCTCCTGCAACCCCGCTATCGCTATCTTATATCTCTTCAGAAATGCATATACTCTGCAGGGCTTCTCTAGGCCCGCCATCCCCCTAACGTTACAATTAAGTATCTTCAGTGTTTGTATTGACATGTTTGCGTTGAGGTGTACGAATCATTACATCCCTTTCCCCCACAGATGAACAATTTCCCTTTCCCGGAGTCTCATGTGACTTATATGCAATTTCCTATGACCCTAAAACCCCGTAATAAAAAACATTGAGAGTGAAACAGTCCCTCCCCCACCCCCACCCCCTGGGCAGTTGCGTTACCTTTGATGCAGACATTGTAATCCAAACAAATAGCAGCACACACCTCCCCCCCACCCACCCGCTATAAACATTAGCTCCCCCTTCAGGAAGTCAGAGGCGGAAAGTTAATTCAGCCTCAACTATTACACAGGTAGGTGTATCGTAACTGTTGTTGTGCTAGAGAACCAGCTTCGCCCGGGCACGAGATTACTCTCGAGCAACCCGGACGTGCCTGAACTCTGCTAGGGGGCGTCGCAGCCCCACGAGTGCCCTTGCTCCCACTGTGACATTCCAAAGCATAGGTAATACTGAATGTAGACAAAAATACAATAAGAGAGGGGCAGCGCAATCTCCGCTGCACCCGAAAATAGATCCCTCCCGCACCCAATTTGGCCACAATCACTGGTATTACACTTATCTGTGCATTGTCCCTCAAGCTGTCCGCTTATGACAATCATTCATGTCCGCTGTTCAGGGCAACCGCCATGTCCCCCAGGTCCGGCGTCATATCAACAGAGTCCGGCACTGCCTCCATGTCCGATGCCTGAAGGGTGCCGTCCTGCAGAACCTTTATGCGACCGGAGCTCGCCGCACTTCCAGCCTGCGGCTGTCGACTCGAATGCCTTCGGCCCGCGCCGAGGCCTGCGACCCTGTTGCTCCAGTGGAAGCCGTAGAGGGCACCAGGCGTCTCCCCCCCGGGCCCCTCTTGTCCAACCAGTCGCTCGCCTCTGCTACCGAGAAGAAGAACAGTGTGCGACCCTCATTTTCTACTCGGAGTTTAGCAGGGAACATCAGGCTGTACTTCAGGTTCAGGTCCCTCAGTCGCCGCTTGACCACGATGAAGGTCTTCCTCTGCTCCTGTACTCGCTGAGTGTAATCTGGATACAGCGATATAGAATGTCCTTCAAAAAAGAAACGCCGTCCACTCCGGGACATCTGCAGAAGCAAGTCCCGGTCCCGAAAGTTAAAGAGCTTTGCGATAATTGCCCTAGGGGGCGCGCCGGGAAGAGGCGGTGCCACCAGCGCTCTATGTGCTCTTTCAATACAAAAGAATTTAGATATGCGCACTGGGGCCATTTCTTTCATTATCCACTCCTCAAGAAACAGTTCGGCGGACAGGCCTTCCACTTTTTCAGGGAACCCTACAAAGCGAAAATTCCCCCTTCTCGACCGCCCTTCTGAATCTTCTGCCCCGTCATCTAGTTTTATAACTTGTCGCTTGAGGTCCATCACCGTGGCACTGAGATTCTTGACCTCCATCTTAAGAGTGTCTACGTCCTGCTCAGTGGCAGACACCCTATCCGAAACTTTCATAAGTCACACCTCAGAAGGTTCACGTCGACAGCCACTGCATCTATTTTGTGGATCATATCGTTCCTGGTTGTCTGAATTGCCTGAATGACATCCACCAACGTGGGAACGTCCGCCACCCCCTGCTCATCCGCCCTCACAGCCGGCGGCAGGTTCCTCTTGTTCAGCCCCAAATCCATGGGGGATGGGCTGGGCATAATTCGAGATATTATTTGTCTGAGCCTTGGGTGCTTTATCTTTCCCCATAGTTGCACACCTATCAGGATACCTGTCAGGGCGCCCCCGGAAGGTCAGCACGGCTCCCAGCTGCCCACCAGCCAACTCGCAGTCTATAGTACCAGGGGCAGTATGAGGTATCTCCTCGTAAGGACCAGTCTCAGGCCACCACTACGATTTGGGCAGTCAGTTCCAGAGGCCTCTCCACTGAAGCTAGCAACACAAGTCCAGCCCCATCGCCATGCCTTTCCTTAGTGCCAGTCAGCGACCAGTAGGCACCATCCAAGTGTCCACGTGGGGGGCACCCAGCCGCCAGCCTCTCTGTGCTGCCGTCTCCCAGGGCTCAGAGGTCCGTTTCAATCAGTGACCGACCCAGTTGCATGCCGCCATTAGAGGACATCTGGCTCAGGCCCAAACCACCAGGCACTCAGACTTCAGAACCAGCCCATCTCCCCTGTTGTGGTGTAGCCCACGTGAGCCCCTACCGTGCCCACCAGACAAGGGGGTCAGCGCATAGGTTCCTCAGCGTGGCGTAGGCCTGAGTCCCAAAATAGACATGTTCCACATTGTACCTGTGTCTGCCGTGGCCTCCTCTCAGTCTCTCTAGGTCACGCCAGCGGTGGCTCTCCTCCTACACCCCCCACCCGGGGGGGGGGCCACAACCGCTCCAGTCTCCGGCGACACTCAGCAAGGCACCCCACCACGCACGCGGACTCGGGAACGGTGATGCCACCCGGGAAGCCGCCCAAGCCCTGCACTCGGCTCTAGCCCAGGTTCTCGGTATCTGCCTGGCCGAAATCAGCCAGCTATTCCCTGTGGGGGGGCACAGGCAGGAAGCCCACAATCACTCTCTCGCCCTACCGCAAGGGCCCAGGGCCCGCCCCGTATGCTCTCAAGCTCCGCTGGGGGCCTCCTCCATGACCCCCTCGTTCCGCTGCGGCCCTAGGCCTTCCGATCCTTGATCTGGCACCGCAGACCCCTCTGCAAGCCCCGCAGCACCCACGTCACACTTCTCGGTCCTCCGAAGGGCAAGGCAACCGTCTCTCGCTCCCAGAGGGGGATCCAGATGCAGTGAGCCTCGCTGCGGCCCCAGGACAAGCCCAAGGCCCGGCTCTCGCAGTCAGCTCTCGGGGCAATCCAAAATGGTGACACTGCCCCTCCGAGGCCGCAACACCCTTTCAGCAGCCCAGGGTGCAACGTCCGCGCTACAAATGCTGTCTGCGGCCGCTTGGGTTCCTGCGGCGTTATAGCAGTCCAGTTGTGCTCACAGTGGGGCCAGGATATTCCAGGATTTTAACATAATTCGGGCCGCCGTGCTGAGCTCCGTAGAGGCAAGTCTACTCGGCCATGCTGGCTAGCCACGCCCCCCCTATCCTGTCCTTTATCCAGGAAACAGTCTTTCACAGCACTAGTGACTCCACTCTGGATAGCCACACATATCAGGCCGTGGGAGCGGCTAGAGGATCACACCTGGATGTCAGGCTCACTGATGTATGCCTATCAGCCTTATTCTTTATGATTCCCTTATCAGCCCCATTCCCTTTCTGATATGCGCCCAAGCCTTACTGACTACTGACCCTTTTCAGAATCAAAGAACCCCTTTGAAGGGCATAAGAGAGCCTGGATCTCCCTTCTTCCAGTGTGTTTATGCCCCACCCAGCTCTCAGGAATGCAGGCAATCCACAAATCTGTCTGCGATGGCTCCTCCACCACACTCCGAGGGACTTAGTATTGATTGACAATTGGGGTTCAAACCATCCATGTCAAGATTGGACTGGCCATTTTCTGCTCAAAGCTACTCCCTGGGGAGATGATTCATGAAGGGAAGTTACTGCCACCACCATTCCTCTTTCTAGCATCATTGGGGTTGTTGCAAGCAGCAGACGAAGGCATCAGTTCACTTTGCCTCCACAGCCTCCACTGTATTATCAGATAAGGCAGCAGGGGTTGAGTAAGCACAGTGAAGAACATGCATAACAGTCTCCATTGGCCTTTTCCCAATTGCTGACTCTAGGACAGCCCTACATGGGATGACAGGTAATGAGAATGGGCGATAGAGGCAGTGAGGTGGATAGGCAGATGGAAAGACATGGCAGGTAGCAGGAGTAGGAGACACTTTCACCACATTGGGGGCGATGGGCAGAGCCTGCAAAAGAGAGACAAAAATGGAGGCACTGAGTGTGCGATTCCTCCTTTGTTCTTGCCTTGGGGGCAGAGGCTATTAACCCACTCATGAACCAGATACTGAACACTTCCCTCTCGTCAGCCACAGTACCTATCAAATGTAAACAAGCGAAGGATATCCCGCTGCTTAAAAAAGCTCAGGCAGACCCCTCTGACCCATCCAACTATAGGCCAATCTCCCTCCTTCCCGCCTTCTCTAAACTTCTAGAGAAACATGTGAACCAGCAGCTATCATCATACCTTGAAAGGAACTGCTTAATTCACCCCAGACAGTCGGGCTTTCACCCAAATTACAGTACCGAAACAGCACTGCTGGAGGTAGTTGACTCCATCCAACTTGGTCTGGAAGTGAGGGACAGGGCGCTGTTGGTCCTGTTAGACCTATTGGCCACTTTCGATACGGTATCACACCAGATTCTCCTGACACGTCTCCACTTGATTGGCATTGGGGGGTTGGCCTGGAAATGGCTGGCATCTTTCCTCGGGGGGAGGGGGCAGGAAGGATGGTGCCATCCCTAATCGGCCACGTCTCACAAGCTGAAGGTTGGTGTCCCGCAGGGCTCTGCCCTGAGTCCGACCTTGTTCAATGTCTTCCTCACACCTTTAGCTATGTTGGTGGAATCTTTAGGGGCAAAAATTGTGTCTTACGCAGATGACACCCAGCTAATGTTCACGTGGAAGAACAACGAGCCCTGCCCTGGCAAGTTAATTAGTACTTGTCTTTCAGCGGTATTTGGGTGGCTGGCCGTGAACCAGCTGAAATGTAATGCGGGAAAGACGGAGCTTCTTTTCTTTGGCTTGGATGCAGAAACACCGCTGCAGTCCTTCTGGCCACCAGATGCGCCCACCCCCGTCGTCAAAAATCAGGTGGTGAAAAACGTGGGTTTTAAATTTGATAATCAGCTACTATTTCATACCCAAGTAAATTCGGTAGTGGGCACTTGCTTTGCCCTCCTGCGTCTTCGTCTGAAGTTTTTGTTCCTTCTGTCTGTGGCGGCCAGACAACAGGTGATTCAAGCCCTGATCATATCTTGTCTTGATTATGGGAATAGCCTTTACTTGGGCATGCCCAAGTATCTGATAGACAGGCTTCAGCTGGTCCAGAATGCAGCGGCCCGAACTATCTTCGAGCTCCCCCGTGATGCTCACGTGTCAAACCTTCTTTGGAGTCTCCATTGGCTTCCAGTAAGGAAAAGAATCTCTGGGCTTAGGTACTGTATGTGTGAGACCTTTCTGGTTGATGTGTATAGCTGGGGTGCTTCACTGTATTTTGCAGAGGGTTTACCTGTATTTGTTGCTCTTGGGTACTCGGGACGTGGTTTACAGATCCTGGAGCTTCTGAAAGCAAAATTTCCAAGTTGTCAATTTATTTTTCTATTATGATTTGGAACTCATACGGAGGTCCACGTGAAACAACAATATAGATATAAAATCATTAAAAGGATAAATAGTTGGAATACTTTGCAGATATTCAGCCTCAACAGCCTTAGAAGGTGACAGTGTGCATTGTGCAACATGAAATATACAAGCATCACATGGTTAATAATGTACTTTGCTTGCAAAACAGATCACTAACTCCGTGGAAGACGTTGACCATACAAAGTGTCACACCATATTCAATAGTACACATTTAAAAAATGTCTGACAAAAAGATCTTGTTACAAGCCATTTCATTAGGGGGAGACATAAGGCACTTGTGAGCTTCTAGACCAGAGCAGATATGTTTAAGAAACAGAGGGGCATATTGACAAGGGGTTATCGCCACCAGAACGTCCCTTTTAACGATCTTCTGGTGGCGATATGCCCTTTTCCATAATTACAAAGTGGCGTTAAACCACTTTTTGTGGCTTAACGCCGCCTTGTAAATAAGGCCCCTTTAAACGCATCAATTAGCGTGAAAGGGGTGTGCAATGGTTGTTGCTGTGGGTGATCCACCGCAACACCCATTGCTTTTGACACTGTCCCAAAACTAACGCCATGCAAGAGCAGGCGTTAGAATGGCGAAACGAGAAGAAATACTTTTATTTCTCCTCATTTCTGATTTTTCTATGTGTGCTGCAGAATGCAGCACACATAGAAAGAGCAAAATGCCATTAACGATTGTTTATGTGGAGTAAGGTGTCCCTTCCTGCACATAAACAATCATTAAATAATCATGATTTGCTACTTCTATGTGTGCAGAATTCTGCAGCACACATAGAAGTAACAAATCGCCATTAGTGATTGTTTAAGTGCAGGAAGGGACACCTTCCTGGACATAAACAACGCTCCCTGCAACGCAGGCACCCTTGAGGGTGGCAGCGTTGGAGCTAGGCAGCTAAATCTAGCACTTAGGGCCTGATTACAATGGCGGTAAACCCGCCACTGGAAGCCTGCCGGTGGCGGGTTCACGGCCATCGTGCGGCCATTCTCCGCCCGCCAGAGTTTGATGGAGGGCGGAGTGCTGGCAGACGGAAAGCCTGACCGCCACGGGTCCGACACAGGCAGACGTTACGATTGCCTGTTGGACCCGTCCAGCATCCATAAACTGGTGGCGGTGCCTGGCAGGCACTGCCCGCCAGATTAAGATGCTGCAATCTGCAAGCCTTTGAATGGCGGTTCCTCTGCCATTCAAAGGTTGGCGGAGATTGACTTTGGGGGCCCATTGCGAGCCCCCCTTGTGCAGGGGCACTTTTGTTTTGTGCTTGGGGGGGCACCCCTACATTTCCCTGCACCAGGTGGCAGGCACCGCGCGGTGCCTGCCACGTAGTGAAGGGAAAAACAAAACGTGCACTTTTAACATTGGGGAAGGTGTTGCAGCCAGCAGCACCCGCTGCAATGTTAAAACTGCATTTTGTGGCCGCCATGGTGGCGGACGCATTGTAATTAGGAGTGCGGGACCGCCACCATATAGGCGGGCGGTCCCTATCCCCGGAATGATGGCGGACATCGTAATGAGCCCCTAAGTTCTCAGTGCTCAGTTCTTTGCAGAAAGGAGCAACTACTAGTAATGTGAGAGAAAGTCTCCATGAGATATATGGGGATGAGGCAGCCAGGGGACACAGCTCAAGCAGGACTGGAGAATGGTCCAAATAAGTGTGCGCCAAATATGTTACACGGTGTATCCATGTACCTAGGCCTCTTGATATGAGTCAGTAGTCTAGCCTTGACCAGCTGTCATGTACCCCAAAGTTGAAGGTGCCCTCCTTCACTAAAGGATGGAGTGCCCTCCACGCGTCCAGTAACTCATGCTCACCCATTATGCCACTGATGTGTCAGGTGCAGAACTATGATGTTATGTTAATAAATTTATTAAGCGCACGAATACCCAGAGGTGTCTTGGCGCTGAGGTCCGGAGTTGGCAGGTTCATGTAAGGCACGGGTCTCTATTTATTAAACAGCCAGGTATTCAGGGCCTTCCTGAAAGCAAACAAGGTCAGAAGTGTTCTAATAGAGAAGGGAAGATCATTCCAGAGTTTAGTGGCTGCCCCCCTAAAGCTTCTGCCACCCCAACTGGTCTTGAAAAATCTTGGAGTTGCTATCAGTTTAGCTCCATCTGAGCGAAGATGTCTTTTAGGGGCATCGCAGTATAGCAGGCGTCTCAGGATCTTAGGACCAGTATCATGAAGTGCCTTATAGGAAATGCAAAGGACCTTAAATATGATACGGCTCTTAACTGGGAGCCAGTGCAGCTTTTGCAGGTGTTTTCTGACTGACTGAGTAAAACTTGGGAATTCCCAACAAGAGCCTAGCGGCCGCATTCTGGATCATTTGCAACTTATTAAGTTGCTTCTCAGGCATACCAAGATAGAGCCCATTTGGCAAGATTGGCAAGAATCAGTGAAGTAATCACGTTTTCCTGCTGTCCACAGGGATAAAAGGTAGTATTTTTTTGATTACCTTAAGAAGAATAAAGCTCGATGAGGAGACGGCATTAACCTGTGCCTCAAAGTTTAATTTACTATCAATAATCACGCCAAGGTTCTTTGCCTTGGCGACTGGGATGGGTGCCGCCCCTAGTTCATCAGGCCACCAACTCAGTGACCAGTCCGGTGAAAAATTGACAAAAATGACTATTTCAGTTTTATCTGAATTCAGTCTAAGACAATGAGAGCTCATCCAGGAGCTGACTGCCAGCATGCAGTCCTTAAAATTTTGCATCAGTGGTAGAGTATTTTTAAAAACAGACAAGACAATTTGTGTATCATCTGCATATGATGTCAATGCCAGTCCGAAAGATCTAATAAGTGTCACCAACTCGGATACATAAATATTAAAAAGAGTGGGGCTCAAGGATGAGCCCTGTGGGACCCCACCTGGAAGGACAAAGGAAAGTGAATCGTAGCTGCCCAAAGCTACCGATTGTATTCTTCCGGACAGAAAGGAAGAGACCAGTGTGAGACCCTTGTCGAAGATGCCAATGGCATGCCAGTGGTTAGGGTATGGGATCTGTCCAGAGACGCAATCAGTGCAACATTAAAATCACCTCCTCAAAGAACGTGAGTGGAGCCAATGTCCACAATCTGCCTCCAAAGCCTATTGAAAAAGGCGGCGTCATCAGTGTTTGGTCCGTAACAATTAACTATGGTGACGAACACAGAGGCCAGCCTGCCCCACATCGAAGTATAGCAGCCTTGTTAATTGTTCTGAGACCCTTGTAAAATATACAGTGTGTCTTTGCAAATAATAGTAAAGGTGCCCTGTGCATAGGAAGAATATGTCGAGAATTGCCTATGGGTGGCCCAGAGGCAGCAATGGTGGATTCCTGCAAGAGGCCAATATGGATTTTATACCTAACCAGATATGCTAATACGTGTCGACGCTTTCATGGGTTACCTAGTCCTCTAACATTCCACATTAGGCAATTATATCTAATGTGTGTGGTGCTATTCTGTACCAGATCAGGGTAGGTCATCCCAAGGTAAGTATCTAGGTGTAGGTGCGTCACTAAAAATAGACAAACACAAGTACAGCCGGGACAACAAGCACGGCATTAGCAATATAGGTAGATGTGCACAAAAAACATGCAAAACATTTGCCAATACCACCTTCTCCCACACTGGCGGCCCAATCCCACCAGGGATGTATCACCCTCCCAATCAACCAAACCAATTGAGAAAATGCAGTACCAACCATTGTACCAAAATGATGGATATATCGCTAAAATGTCAATATGACCTAGCAATGGTTAGAAAGTTAGAGAACAGAAAGAGAGTAGAGGAGAAGAAAAGAGAGGGGGTAAATTGGGTCACAGAGAAGTGAATGAAAAGAGGGTTGGAAGTGCAGCACAGTGAAGTTGGGAGTAGCCCCAGAGGGACAGATGAGAAAGTGTGAAAGGTAAGTCAATAAGCAACCAGATAGGTAAGCTAGGGGAATCCTTTAAGAGGCCAACCAAAGAGCCAGGTGGGGTTCTCCTCGAGTGAACAAGGGTGTCCAAAGGGGAGATTAGATGCCTTAAGTACCCCATCACACATATAGATTGGAGATTGCGAGGTGAGGCATGTGAATGTACATAGTCAAAGTTCTGGACTCCAAGTTATTCGTTATGTGCCATCACCAAGCAGTGAATCACAGAGATTTTCATATACATTTCATATGAACGTCATCCCTCCCCCTGCTAGAAAACATCTTGCCCAAATAAAGGTACAAACTCACCTTTTCTAGCTTCTCTTCCACTAAAAACCAGTTGAACTTCTCCCTGGTCCTTATACCCGTCTTACGACAGATCGAGATTTTTCTTTTGGAGATGTTTATTTTCAAGAAGTGGACTAAGAGAAGAGACAATGTTGCAATCCAATAGGGTTTAAGTCCATTATAGCCACATCATCGGCACACAGCAGGGAACAAATAGAGATTGATCCAACCTTCAGAGAGTCCCCCGGGCTTGATTTAGGGACCTGGGAAGATCGTGAATATAAAGGGAAAACAACAGAGGGACCAACAAACAGCCCTGCTTTAAACCATTTTTTGTTTTAACCTTTTGAGATAACCCCTACATCCCACCCATGAGAATTTGACACTAAGTATCAGAATAGAGTTCGATAATAAGCCTCAACAAGTGGTGCAGGACACCCAAATGTAAACGCTTTCTCCACAGCGTTTGACAGTAAACTTTATCGAACACTGTGGAGAAATCAATGAAAGCCGTATACACTGGCATGCCCCGGGAAAGGGAATATTTCTCAATTATTGCTCGGAACACTGCAGTACTCTCAATGGTACTATGATTTCTTCTAAAGCCTGCTTGTTCAGGCGGAACAATGTTTTTTTCTTCCACCCATTGTTGTAAAGGGGAGCGCACTCTCTTGGCAAAAAGCTTGCGGGTTGCATCCAATAGTGCTATCCGTCTAAAGTGTGTGGGAGAAGCGTTAGGACCCTTTTTGTGCAACGGAACAATGACACTACCCTTCCAAGATGAAGGAATTTTACCATAGCAATAACAGAATTCAAATAGAGGACCAAGAAAAGATCCCCATGCTGCGGCCTCCTTTTTGATTACCCCAATAGGGCCCTCATCAGGCCCCATTGCTCTGGAAGTTCTAGAATTGTTTATAAAGCCAACGATCTCAACTACAGAGGGGGCACCATACGCTGCAATGACCTCATCATTTATATGTAGCGCCCTTGGGTCAACTGCCTCGAAGTTGCTAGAATACAACTTTGAGATGTAACTCACCCAAATGTTTTCGGGAATAGGAATAGCATGCACAGTCACCCTAGCATCCCATTATTCAGCAACCAAGCGCCAGAATTTCCGAGAATCCCTAGAAGTCGCAGCCTCCTTAGATTAATCCACTTAGCCTCTCATCCCTTCCTGTGCTCTGGAGCTTTAAATCTACATCTTCTACGTTTAAGGCAATCAATTTCGTGCTGTCTTGGCAAGGAAAACAACAAATGATGTCTCCTTGTCAGGTGATGTATTTCCTGATTGAACGCCTTCAACCTAGGATCCCATTTTGTGGGCGTCCGAGGTCCTTTATGAGATGAGCCAAGGTTACAAAAACCCTCCATGTGGGATTCATATATAGATATAAGTTCATCCCCTTCAGAATCATTCAAAATAGCACACACATTTTTCATCTTCAGACTTAAGGACGCAATGTTTTTAGCTGTCCAAAAGGTACAACCATTCAATTTGTTCAAGTAAATCTTGCCCGAGGAGGGATTCCCAGGGTTAAAGGCTATAGTTCGACTTATTAGAGAGTGAGCACTCATAGCAGTATCACGCACAATAAAATCCTCACAGGCCCCAAACATCTAAAAGGAAACTTTAACATAACGAAGTAAACTCTGCAAAGAATTAGAATGAAAAGTAAAGGTGGCAGGAACACCTATGGGAGTTCTTCCACTTAAGATAACCAGATTATACTTCCCTAAAGTTTCAACTATTACAAAATAACGCTTGGCAGTTCTAGACTTTTCTGGTAAGGAGATCTCTGGTATAGACCACACTTCCTCTTTCTTAATATTCGCAAAGGTCGCAAAGGCTGCGTTAGAGACCTTTGCATTTAAATCACCCACGATTACTACCAGGGGACAATCTTCGGCTATACTAATATCATGAGCTAAGGCAAAAAGTGACTTCATGAAGCTGTCAAAAGATTTTCCTGGAGGAATGTACATATCTGCTAATATAAAAAAGTAAGGACAACCTCTCTCATCACAAAAATCCAACTTCAAACAAAGGCACAAATTCAAGGGATGAACAAAAATCATTTGTTTCCAGTTCCCCGTATTCCTAAGACTGCCACCCTCCCCGCTAGCATGGCCTCTATCCGAACGCCTTGCATTGCATGAAAATACAAAATAATCTGCAAATGAAAACTCAGAACACGACCAGGTTTCTTGCAAACATATAGTTAGCGGATTAGGAGACTTCCGAGATTTCAGTACCTCATCATGACCCAGCCTGACTAAATTCCAGGAAAAAAAGCCGCCCACCCGAGCTACCTCAGAAGCTCACCCTGTTTTGCAGAGGTGGGGGGCATTGTTCAGCACTTCCACCACCTAGCTGCACTTAAGGAGCACATTCTTGGGATCAATAACTTGTTGATTAGCCACATGATCCTCCAAGATTTTAACCATTCGTCCACTTTGACCAAGCGAAATAACTAAGTCCCTAGGAGACACCTTTGCGAGAACATAAGAAGGCCCCATTGTAGCAACCATCATAGACCTATTTTCTTTTTCTATATTCAAATGATGAGATGAGGTTTCAACATGCTCCGCCACAGGCACAACATCAATCCCCCTTTTTAAAAAATAATCACAGTTTTCCACAACCAGGTTAGCGATAACAAGAGAACAGAAAGTGATTCTAGAAAATGGGATCGGAGCACAGAAGTAAATGACCACCTTTTGATATCACTGCTTTTTATCAGCCTTAATGCATCAATCTCCCAAAAATGATTTAGGATAGAGCTTCTGTTCACCAGGAGAGACTCATTGTCAAATAACAAAATACATTCCAGGGCAGTTGACACATTGTTCTGCTCTAAACCTATCTCAGTGAAAGAACCAGACCCATGCTCTGCTACAAGCTCCTTAGAACTCGAAACAAAAACTGTAGCCCCATGATTGAGCACAGGGCAAGATTTAATATCAGGCGCTATTTGAGGAAAATGTTCATCAACACTTCAGGCATTCCAAGAGTGAATTACTTGGTTACCCATGTTACCCTTTTCTGAGGAAGTACTGTCCTCTTTATGACAGCCAACAGTGTTCCAAAGGGCCACAGTGCCCTTCGCCCCTCTACTGCGTGCAGCAGTTGGGAAGCCACACCTTTGAGCCCCAGAACGAAACCAAAGAGGCACTTAAGGTCAAATGCGCAACTCCCGAATGGCTGAGGGGAGCCACAACGGGAGTAAGGGGATCAGCTAAGATTACCCCCTCTCTCTTCCGCCATGGAAATCAGGACATCCGGTCATGACTTGATTGGCAAAAGGGGTGGGATACTGCCTCCCAATAACGTTGGCATCACCACACCAGGACAAGTAGTGTTTTACGTTTCATGATTCCTCTGATAATTTTATATTTACGTTTCTTTGTAACCACCACCTGACTTGTCAACGATGGTCCTGCCTTGGATACCAGCACTGAGCAACTAGGTACAGGGACAGGATTTTGCAATTCCAAAGGAGAAAATCAACCTTACACCCAGCACCAACCTCTGCTCCTGCCTGAGACTAAATCTGAACTCCTTACCAGATTTATTAACTTCTTTTTTAGACCCTTTTTTGAACATCAGGAAAATCTCAACCTTGTCAGCTACTGAAGGGGTATCCTGACTATGGTCCCCAAACACCCAGTGTAAGCTAAGGTCCTCAATGCCATGTGAACAGATATTTTTAGGGGACACCACATTTATCATTGGTTTACTCACTTGGACAAAGGCATCCTTTATCCTTCCGGGCAGCCGCCAGGATTTTACATTATCATTAACATTATTTGCAATACTATTTACATTCAAGCAGCTTAAGTTGGTTACACTCTGAATTTCCAGTTGAATTACTGACAACATAGCTAATGCAAAAAGAGCAGATGATGGACTGAATGCTGAACAAATCAAACATTCACCCCCAGTCACAGATCTGGGTTAAATCCATTGTATTTTTGCTCACCATGCCACCCCAGTTTAGACCCAGCTATATGCAAATCAGTTTTGACCCTGCTCCCCATGGGACCAGTCCAGCTTGAACTGCCAGGCCAGGTCCTCCCTGGACCAGAAACAAGTATCATGGGACCGGTTTCGGGGTATCACCCCTCATCAGCCAGACTAGCTTGAATCTGGTGACATAGTGAGCTATGTTCGGGCTGGACTGTTCCCATGAGGAGCAGGGTCAAGACTGATTTGCATATGGCTGGGTCTAAACTGGTGTGGCATAGTGAGCAAAAGAATGATGGATTCAACCCAGATCTCTTGACTGAGGGTGAGTGGTTGAAAGGTTCCAGCACTCCATCCATCATCTTGTTGTGTTTGCTATGTTCGCCCTAAGTGGCCAAGGGTATGCTTAGACGTCGGTCCCTTGCTCGCTTTGCACTTCTCCTGCACCCTCTAAGGTCATGAAATGTGACCAATAGTAGCCAGGACTGGACTGGGGAACCAAAAGCCACTCTGGCAAAAATGCTCAAACCAGCCCGGCTTCCTTCATGCAATCTCTCTTTTTCCTTTGTTCCATTCTCTCTCTCTCTTCTCTGCTCTCACTGTTTTCCCTCTCTGATTACTTTGGCTCTGCCTTCTTCACCTCTCACTCTATTTCTCTCTCTCTTTTTTGAAGCCTCCCTGTGCCTACTGCAATTAACCTCAGGGAGCTGCGGAAAGTGACAGAGGAACCAGTACCTTTGAAACCGGCCTCCAGGGGGCTGCGGTCCACCGGGGAAATGGCAGGTGAAATAAAAGCCTATGCGGCCCTGATAGGGATGATTCCAAAATGACGTCCACACTGTTCTGTAGATGCTCAATTAATTGTTTTACTAGTCCAATTACATCCTATAACCAATAAGCATACTTTATTCTTTCTAGTCTTGCTAAACATCTTGGCTGTTACCAATACCACCTGTAATTTATTATACTTTCGCATAATGATCCAAATTTGTCATAACCTTATACATGTCGGAAAAATGTAAATATTTTTGTATAAACTAATTATGTTATCTTCTTTTTTTAGGAACCAATCATTTTAGCAACATTCTTTTCGTTATTGGAGGTGCAACTGTACTCACTGTAGTTGTGATAATAGTTCTCATCAGCATCATCGTCACTTGTCTGAAAAAGTAAGTGGAGTCTTTGTTCATTTGAAGTGTTACTTAAACACTTATTCCAAATATTCAGTGTTCTTCATTCTTTTGTTCCTCTTGTTATTTGCTGAGCATTATTTGTCATGATCTGATGGAGAATGTTATGAGATCGCAGTATCGTTGTTACTATATCGTTTGGCATAAAAATTGAGTTTTAAAAACCATTGCCTCATTGGAGTTAATAATTTAACTTCTGTTTCAAATAGAACAATACTTTAATATACTATGACAGACAATACTTATGTATACAATATTGTAACAAAAACCTGTATGATATCAGAAACCAAATTAAAGTATTCAAGAAAGATATTGATATGGGTCTATGCACCCCTTCTTTTCAAGTATAAACCTCTGCATAATATAAGCTGTGTCTTGTTACGTACGTGTCGGTAAAAAGTGGTTTTAAGGAAAAAGTAGGAATGTAAGGGATTCAAAGAGAATTACAAACAATCAAATAAACTTTATTTCGGCATACATGCCTTAAAAGTTTTCACAAACAAACGTTTAGAAAATGAACGAATTCAGATAGGTAGTAAGCGAATTCATAATAATCATGATTATGCCATATAAAGCAATCAAAATTATATAAAAGTTAAGATTCAGTACAGAATAAGAAGTTCGTATATACAGAAAGATAAAATGACCAAATCCACATTATTTACATAATAAAACCCCATGCTAAAACAGCGGTATTTAAAAATCAACTCTTTTACAATGTGCAGTCAAGTGTTTGGATAAAGTCTGTGGAATACATTACATCTAAAACGTTTGTGGTCATATTTCCATAGCCAAAGTATACTTAAAAACTAAAGCTAATTAGGTGCAAGTAGCTGGTCCGCTTCGTTCTAAGCCTCTTTCTTGCACCTTTTTCCTAATGCCCCACATGTGGCCAAGGAACTTTAGCAACTGCGCAGACAAAGAGGGGTCTAGTGTCCGATTTTAGAATTTGCAAGGCATACCTGTAATTCCGCGTACCCATTTGCTGGCAAATTGGTTTAATCCATTTTAATCTCGGGCAGGCATAAGCTGAACAAGCGAACAATACATGGGCTTGGGACTTTAGTTTGCCACATGGCGACCTGCTCATTCACAGGGAGGGTGCCAAGCCTGAATTGAATATAAAGTTTTCTATCATGGGCTACTTGAATTAGATCAAGGTAGGGTTCCAGGAAACTGATCTGTTTGTGCAGTAGGAATTCTGTGGTAATTTTCCCCAGTCAGTCCTACTGGAATCTATTTGTATGACCCATTCCCAGTAGTGCTTCTTTACTATATCTTTTTGGAGTAGGGGGGAATTAGATTTTTCCCAAGCTTCCCGGAGCCTATATCAAACACAAGCCTCCTTAAGTTGCTTAGCCACCCAACCTTGTTGGAGGCATCTAGACGGATAACCTCTGCCAGGGCTTCAGCATAAAGCAATAGCTATGGGGTCCTCTTGATTCTAGCCCAGAATAACAAAGGACGGAACTTTGCTATGTCACTGATGGGGCGTCAACCCATATCTAGCATTAAAGGGTAAAGTGGGGTGCTTTGGGGCAGCATCACTAGGTTCCTTAAAATTTAAGTATTCAAGAAAGATATTGACATGGGTCTATGCACCCCTTCCTTTAAAGTATAAACCTCTGCATAATATAAGCTGTATCTTGTTACGTATGTGTTGGTAAAAAGTGGTGTTAAGGAAAAAGTGGGAATTTTTCCTATATGTGCAGTACATTTCCTAATGTAAGGGATTCAAAAAGAATTACATGTGTAGTTCTGAAAACATTTGTTATTGGTAGTTTTTCAGGAATATTCCCATGGTAAAATCTATTTATGCAGATTATCAACCAGGTGGAAAGTTTCTCATTGAGAAATCTGTCAATAATTTATATATTGAAACTGCACAAATATTGCTGTATTGTAAGGGATAGAGTGACTTTTTTAGAAGAAAGGCTGGGGCCTTAGAGGAACACTATAATTTGCAATGGACGCGAAAGCCTCAGCCACACTTTTATGTCATGCTTCAATAGTCGGACTGTCCCACCTGATAAGGTAATACTATCATGGTGGCCTCAACCTCAATCTGAAGGAGTTTAAGATAAATGTTACTGGATAAGCAAGGGATCCAGAATACTGCTAAAACTGCCTTTGTGTATACCCAAAGGAAGTGTGGGTGAAGCTTGCTCGTTCATTATGAATAATAGTATTCCTCTAAGGCCCCTCATACTTGCGATAGTGATAAAAAACATCGGTGCTTCCTCATTGTAGTACACTAATTTGAATATACCCATTCATATGTTTTCATTCTCTGCAGGGAAAATATTTGTCCCTACCCTAAAACTGGTTCCCGGCCTAGGTCCCCATTACATTTGTCTTTGCATTCCCTCTGCAGAAACATGCTTACAACTTTCCTTGACTGGAGTAAATTTGTGAGTGTTTCCAGGGTGAAGAGCAACCTGTAAAAGGTAACTGGATTCTCACAATCCTACATGGTCATGGGTGTTCACACATTTCTGTAGCCAAGTTCTCCCTGGAATGGCACAGAAGTCCGACACTTACATTAGATTTGTGATTTTGAAATTTCTGCCATTCTGGTGAATTTCCCTATTTTCAGATCCTATTTGCAAGGATCAGATTTGCCAAACATAATCCAATCGTGATTGGGATTTTGCCCTCACAGATGGATTTGCTAAGTTGAATTTAGACGTACAAATGCCATTGTGAATCGAACCCCAAGTCTCTGGTTCACATGCGAATTACGTAGATAGTAATAAAAAAAAACTTTTTTATTGGTACTTTCTGGTAGCTGGTGGCCATTGGGTGTCTGGATTCAATCCAGTGCACACTGGATAGCTGTTCACTAACACAAGAAACAATCTCACCATGAAAATGATGCTACGTTGTTCTAGTTTTGGTAAGCAAAACAAATATATAAACACCCAAGATGGAATATTTATACATTGCAAATTGCACTCACCATGCTTTTGGGTCAGGGCCAGGGCCAGACACACCTTTTATTCTACCGGGCATTTACCTGGTGGGCTGGAGCCTTTGAAGGCCGTTTTTAAAGGCAGGGGCCACTTATGGCACCTCAGTCAATTTCCCCAATTCCCTAAGATTAATAGCAGCGGGCACAGGGAGGGGGGGAAAGGCAGAGAGAAAGCGACCAGAGAGGGAGAAGAGAGAGAGGAGAGAAGGAGAGAGAGAGAATGGATGGATGGAAAAAGACAGAATGTACGAGAAGCCAAAGGGAGTGGGGCTGGTTTGAGCATTTTTGGCAGGCCTGCTTTTGGTTCCCTAGTCGGCCCTGGCAGTGGCAGTGATGGGACAAGGACATTGCTGGTTCAGTTTCCAGTGTTTGTAACTCTTCAACTTTCAGGAGGATAGCAGTCATGTGGTTTACTAAGCAACATGTGCTAATCTGTGTGAGTTTTCTTACTAAGAACCACTCATTGTTCCATGCAATTTACCTTTCATGCTAGAGCAGACTTTAGCGTTCCTTGCTTTGCTTTTCTAGTCCAACACAGATGTTTCAGTTTGACTGTCTGCAATAACATTCTGTGTAATGATGAAATTCCTTCCCTACCATCCCCACAACGAAGGTGGGCTTTAAAAAAAATTTGAGATTCAAAACAAATGTGAATAGGAGCAAACATATTGAAGGAGAAAACATACAAGATCCCAGAACATCTCTAGATTGTACAGGACACAGCCTTTACAGCAATGCTTTTACTACGCATGCCTTTGCCATGCATTATAATAATTGATATATATTTATATATATATAGGGTTTAGGGGTGAGTAGTATTGGTATGTATGTATATGTACAGGGGTTTAGGGGTGGGTAGTGGTAAATGGTGGTAAGGGTAGTTTTAGGGTTTGGGGTGGGTAGTGGTAAAGAGTTGTAAGGAGAATCTTAGGGCTTATGGGTGGGTAGTAGTAAAGGAAGATTAGGAGTAAATTTAAAAAGGCTGGGGACTTGTCCTCCCAAATAAGAAAATAAAATAATCCAATATTAAGGGCCTGATTCACAAAGGTAAACTTACACTTATGAGCAAGTTTACAATTTTTTGGGTATTCACAAACTATACATTTAATTTTTACTAATATTAATTTTGCAACAGCAGAGACTCTGCAGTCGTGGCAAAGAACTCCGCACATAAAAATGTAAGACAGACCTATCTTTTTATGTGTGGAGGATCCACCATGAGTGCGGAGTCTCCGCAGCCGTAAAATTACTATTAGTAAAATTAAACTTGAAGTTTGTGAACACCAAAAAAATAATAAACTTACAAATAAGTGTATGTTTTCCTTTGTGAATGAAGTCCTCTTTGTAGGGTTTAGGGGTGGGTAGTGGTAAAGGGAGATAGGGGTTATTTTAGGGTTTAGGGGTGGGGAGTGTTAAAGGCAGGGTACAACTAAAATATAAAAAAGTTTGGGGTTTGGGGGTTTCGCCCTCAAAAGAGAAAAAAGATAAATGTCATATTAATGCATATTATACTTACCATGAATGGTAAAGGCATCCGTGGTAAAAGTATCTGTGTGGTAAAGACATGCATTGTATTGTCATACAACCGATTGTACAATAATCTTGGCTAGATAATCTAAGCGAGATCACCGAAGACGATGGCGGATACTTTTCTAACATTAAACTTTGCCAGATATTGTCTAGTAGGCCACAAAATCTGCTCATTATCTACCAATACAATAATGATGCCACTATTCAATCATTGATATTGCTACCTCTTGCCCAAGATTCTGTTATCCCCTACTTTATCATAATTTAGAAGCTGATATATCTATATATCTGATGATGGACGATTTTAAAGTGGTTTGGCTGGCGGGCTGCGTGGCGCTCCCATGGCAGTGCCTCTTTCAAAGGCGGCGGTACCTTTGAAAAAGGCACCACAATAGGAACGCCTCACAAGGTTCCTGCACAGCATGGATTCGAAAGTCCATGCCGTGCAGGAACTGTTGTGCATGCACACAGGGAGGCACATGGTATGTCCCTCTGTGTGCATCCACAAGCATAGGTTGGACAGGGGGCAATGTAGGGCTCCCTCTAGTTCCTCTTCTCCACAGTGTACACAGCTGGCAGAGAGGAAACTTGTAATATGCTTGGCGGGACCGACACGGTCCCGCCAAGCATATTACGGCCTCCTGACTGCCACGCCACGAATGAGGGTTCCCTGGCGGCGGTCCCAGGATGGTCCAACCGCCCATCTCGTAATGGGGCAGTTGGAGCCCCGGTGCGTCGGTGGCTGGACTGCCACCGCCGCACCACCGCCAGTCTGGCAGTCCTCGGACCACCAGACTCGTAATTAGAGCCTAAGGGGCTGATTACGATGGCGGGCGGACTTGGTCCGCCCGCCATCGCAGCGGTGTTTGGGACCGCCCACCAGACATGCGGCGGTCCCACCACTGTGATTAGGATGCTTCCGCCATACTGGCGGGCTCATCCAGGGCTTTTAACATTGTGGGCGGTGCTGCTGGCTGCAGCACCGTACGCAATGTTACAAGTGCTTGCACTGCATTTCCCTGCACTACGTGGCAGGCATCACGTGGTGCCTGCCACTTGGTGCATGGAAATGCAGGGGTGTACCATGGGTAGCCCCCCAGTGCACTCCCCCCCACAGAGGGGGCCCGCAACGGGCCCCCGAATCCAGCCTCCACCTGTCTTTTTGTGGTGGGATGACCACCGCGAAAATACAGGCGGAAAGGGATTTCGTAATCCCTACGGTGGTGCCTGCAAGGCACCGCCGCAATGCTGCCCTGTGTCCTGGTACCGCAAGGCGGGCGGAAAAGGACCGCCTTGCGGATCCGTGGCGGACGGACTTTACGTCCGCCACGGACACATTGGGATTCCCATCGCCATCCTAATTCGGTGGTGGGAATTTCCTGTGTGATGGCGGAAGCCACCGTCGGCCCGGCGGTGGCGGTCCTTCCGCCATCGTAATGAGCCCCAAAGTGTTTTTCACTCGTGTAAATTAGTTAAAATCATGGAAGAGAAATTCTATCATTTTTAAAATTCGGAATCTCTCCAAATTATGGGAGTATAATTTTAATTGAACGTATCACTTTTTTAGACACCAAAATGTACTACATGGATTAAGTTTGTACCTGATTGGAAAAAATAAATTGTGGAATGCCCCATACAAGTACCTGATTTAAAAATATATTTTATTTTCAGTCAAAAGTATGTTTTCGTGATTTTTTGTATTGTATGGTAAGGTATATAGATTTTGAAAGATGCTCAATAAACTGTTTGCTACTACTACCAATACTGTTATATTGTTCTGCATGTTACCTAAGAGTTAATAAAAACGTTTGTTTAATAGAAGAATTGAGATTCCTGTAACCATGAATAAATAAGCAGTAAATAAGTGTTTGCTTATTCCAGTGCGTTTCTGATGAAAATCTCGATTAGAAATAATTGAACTCTTTGATGACGAAGTCTGTTTATAATAGTTGCATACTTTGAAGTTATTTTGAAATGCCGGAAAATATGAACAAGTGATAATTAGCGGAAAAAAGCAATTCCATAAAAAAAAAAAAAAACTACCTGAATAATTGAGATTTTTGAAAACTCATTGGCATTTCTAGACAGGCATTTGACATTTTCGGTACTTTGGTACTCAGTGATAATTCAGTGTAAAAGATTGGTTATTTAGTTGCACTAATGACTTAACATCACAGAACTCCTTGAACCATGCATACTCTTCCAGGGGAAACATAGCACTAGCTCACCTGTGTTAGCCAATTAATGGCTTATTTCCAACCTCTAATTCACCATATATTTTTCCTCACCTTTATTTCGCAAAATGAATAAAGTTTATAATATTTCAATTTTTTTATCCAAGCACACCTGCCCTCCTACTGGGGCACTATCACTAACTCATTTACTACGCTTAGGTACCAAGCGTTCTGTTACAAAAATAATACAATTCTTGTTATCCTCAGGCAGTGCATGAGTTACATAGTTTTTTAAGCATTCCTCTTTCTGTGAGAAATCAATTCATGAATTTAGGCCCAGATTGACTAATCTTTCTCGCAACGCAATGCAACTAAAATCAATGTTTGAAAGTTTCTGCACTGGGTTGCGTATTGGGGAGGGAGCTGATTTGAGTCATATTTACAAAGAAATGGTGTTGTTCAGCTTTTTCTCTGTGCTGGTGCACCTGTGGCTGCCTATCACTAATGCAGGCACCCTTTTGCATATGCACTTTAGCACTGATCAGCAGTGGTAAAGTGCCCAGAATCCTATAGCCAACAAAAACAGGGTCAAAAAAATAGAAGGCAAATGGCAAAAAGTTTGGGGAGACCCCTGCATAAAGGGCCAATCCGAACACTGGACACGTATACTGCAACGTCTTTTGTAGCAAAGAGAGATTTGTCAAACTGGGAAGTTTGCATTTGTAGAATTCTCCAGTGTCTCTTTTTGATAGTTTTGAATGTGTTAGACAACATGGAGAACGTTGTTACACTAGTCATTTTCTTGTCTTTACTCTGGTTGTGTCTCAATAGAGCCTCACAGTTGTTGATTTTTGCTCTTTCTCTTGCTTCTAATTGAGGACACAAGATACTGTCTTTGTTTCACTTTGGATTCCAGTATGTATGCTTTCTCTGCAAAGATGCTAAACACCAACATTCTAAACACTCTTCACAACAAAAAGTCAGTTTCTTCTTTTGAAATCCTGTCCACCTCAAAGGCTTCTTCTACAATGTTTATGAAGGTATCTTGAATTTAAATATTAGGATCACCAGAAACCTTCTGGTAATTTTTCTTATTAGACAGAAGCCATTGGCAAGTAGTTCTATAATCTATTGTGTCTTGTATCACCAGTACATCTCTGTTGGTTTTATTGTGATATCTTTAGCAAGTTTATTTAGGAATAGGCATTCTGTTCAGGGAAGATTGTAAAAAGGAGTCTGCGATTTCTTTCTGCCTCCCGAGCGTGGGTGTTCCCACATTCCACCCTTGGATTTTGGTGCATTCCCAGAGTTATCAGTACTGGTAGACCTGGGAATGCGTCTACATGCTATGCCTGCTCAAGTGAAGCATAGTGAGCAGAAATATCATTATTTCTCCTCGTTTATCCTCGTTCTATCTGTGCTGCATCCTGCAGCACACTTATAAAGAGGAAAATGCCTCAGAGGATTGTTTTTGTGCAGGAAGGTTCCCCCATGGTCCACCATGGTGCTAGGGTGCCTGCATTGGTGCTAGGCAGCACATTGTGCACCAGCGCAGGGAAAAGACAGGAATGCGCCGTTTAATGTTAAATATGGCCCATTCTTGCCTTTTCCCTATTATGCAGCACAGCAAGGTGGCTTGCTGCGCTGCATGATTTTTTGATAAATATTCTCCTAAAAGTCCAATTATTTGGAGTAGATAAATCGGCGCAGTTTTGAACTTGTAAGGACATGACCTATAGGTGTTTTGCATGGAATAGATCACTGCGATGCCTTTGTGCTTACTGCAGTCAATGTTTGCAGTAATATCAGGGAAATCAGCAGTAAAGACCTGACCACCAGACCATAAAACAGGCCCACAAGCAGCCCAAAAAACCGGCCCACATACTGATCTGTAAAATCAGCCCTTCTGGCTCTGCCAGATTGCCCTGTAGGCCAGTCCGACCCTGGGTTACAGTAATAGTCATCCTTATGACACGACTTCACGGATATCACTGTGAGGGGGGCATGGATAAAGTTATGCGTCTTCTTATATCTTTATGGATACAAATATGGAAATGGACATAGTGTTTTTCAACAAAACTAGGTACGTTCTATATACTTTATAAGAAAAAAATATATTTGCTGTGTCCCCAATCAGTCAATCATTTAAGAGAGATACCATACCTACTTATTGAAACATGACATTGTTTAAAAGCGGAAGATTTGAAATCAGGAAATATCTATGAAAATTAAAAGTAGGAAATTCTCTGAAGAACGTGTTCTCTTGGTTACCAGTAAACCATGAACAGGACATATCAAGAGTGCTCAAGTATTTACATATGGATTTATGAACTACAGGTATTGGTTTTGTCGGTGTTATGTGCTACAAAAGCTGTAATCTAGGCATGTTGGGAAAAACAAGAATAATGCCATGTCGGAGGAAAAAAAGACCTGACTGTGAGCAAAAATCATGTAATAGCATCTCAAACAATTTCAAGAATATGCAGCAAAAAATGTGTGCTCTTTTAGAGTCAGTGAAGAATCCAGCTTAGCTGTATTTCGGAGGCGCAAGAAAACGGAGGCAAGTCGCTATCCACTCAAGAAATGCAAATTTGTCTCATGTTATATATAGGAGGAAGAAAAATATGTTAGTTCTTAATTCTGCGAAATGTCCCACTTATGGTTTAACAGTAAAATGAGTGGAAAGAAGGCGAAAGAAGGATTGATTTCGAAACTGTGCACGCTGCACATGGCGGGAAAAGAAAGAGAACGAAGGACTGGAGCAATCCAGTATTTCTAATGTCCTCTGAATCTCTGAAACTAAAATCTCAGATGAGAGCAGCCAACTCCACTTTGCTGCCAATAACGCAGTATCGTCTGGTCTGTAGTATATTGACAAAAGCCTTGGTACACCACACAGATCGATGACTTCCTGCCTGGTTTGTGACGTTAACTCTGAACCTTCAATGTCAAACGAGTATTCACATCCAGACAAGAGTCCCTCACTTGTAAAAACGTGAAGAAAAAGTGCAGAAGGAGCTCCTAAGTATCTTGTAATCAGGGCCGGACTGGGAACGCAAACCGGCCCTGGCAATTGAGTTGGACCGGCCCGCGGTGGGGGAAGGGGGGGCGGGGGTGGGGGTGTGCGCAGTGCTTGAAATGGAAAAATAGAAGTGCAGGTAAGCTGTAGCAGAGTACCTGCTTGTTTCTGAGAAGTGCCGGTACTCTCCAATTAAAAGTATTAGGTCTCTCTTGAGAAGTGCCGGTACTCTCTCTCTCAATAAAAAAGTGGCGGTACTCCGTACCAGGCAGTATAGGCACATTTAAAGCACTGGGTGTGCGTGGAAAACACTGCAGCTGCTTTTGTTACAGGTGGCCGATAAAACAGCCCCCGGTAACAAAAACGGCCCCCAGGGGTCCAAAACTGGCCCCCACCCTGGCAGCCCACCGGGGAAACAACCGGTGCCCGCTACGGCCAGTCCCGCCCTGCTTGTAATCCCGAAAAGGAACAGAGGCCATTCAGATCATACAGCTGACTCATTTAAAATTCTTTCTAATGAAGTTGTGTAAAGAAGATGCAAAAGGTAATGGAAAGATATTTTTGGGGGATCAGACAGATGTTGGTAGGTATTAGGTACATTTTGGGAGTGAAGTGTTCTGTGAGTGTTTATTGGGTGCAAAGTAAGTGTTTATTGGGTGAAAATGTAGCTATAGACCCGCCTAGACCCAAAGGCAGATAGATGGTCTAGATAGTCTCCATTCTAGAATGCAGAAAAACAACCTATTGTAACTGGATGTTTCTCAGCAAGTACAATATTGTTACCCACACCAACTACAATGATAGAAGGAAGTAAACATAAAATGTTTTAGTTATTACAAAAACAAATTCCTTTGTGCAGTTAATGGAAATAAAGCAAGTGAAGTCAAAGCATTGTAGATAATGAAGAATAAATAGGTGTTATATCTGTTTAGTTAAATAACATAATAGAAAAGAGTTCATTTCTGTTGGGGTTTCATTACAATTCTTCTTTTTCCTATCTGGGATATCTACAAAGATTAGACTTTTCCCCTGCAATTTTGCACTTAATGGTCAGACTAGAGTTACATAGACCCTATAATACTGCTTGATCAGAATCACTTGATCTTCCCAAATTTTCAACATCTCATCTTTTTCTTTGATTTCCTATTATACCCTTCAGAGGCTTCTTCACTATCATTTTGGATGCATGATTTTAGCCATCAAAAATTTCCTTCTGGAACAAAACACGTCAGGTGACCTTAAAATATCTATGTACCTCCACATGGCAACAAGGATTCAGCATCTGTACTCATTTTTCTGACCTAAAAGTATTTGATTCGATGCCCTAGACACAATTGGCTCACTGTTGCGATATAGCGCATCGCTTAGCGTCGTGCTAAATAGGCTTTTATTTGTTGAAGCGCACAGATGTAGATTTCATGCAACAGTGTCATGTGTGAATGTTTATCTAGACCATATGTACATATCTATATTTACAAGACTACCGAGCATATATACTATATACGTTGTTAAGATATGTGGGTTATGGAGATAACAATAGTAGATCCATACTTACCTTTATGTACTTACCGTGACAATATTTTGGTTGTTAATATTAAGACCACAATATTTTTGAGAGACGATATTTCTGTCCTCGACTTTCTGATATACAACTGCTGCAATACTAGAAAATGTCATACAGCTGGGACGATTCAGTCAACTGTCCACATTATAAACATAAAATCTGCTTGAGTTGTCCATGCTGCCTATCATGTTCTATGTTCAGCCAACAGGTTAGAAGGAGTACCTAAGAAGGTATCAGTAACATTTTGAAATGCTCTTTTATTTGGACACAAGTGTATGAAGGACTGTACTAGAATATCCCCTTTTCTAGTCTAGTATAGGCATAGGGATTGTTCACACGGACACCTAAACAAATAATCCCTTGTTCCGTTTTGTTCATGGAAAACAATTATTGTGTGTTAGATCTTCAGTCAAGTGTACATAAACAAAATGAGTCATGTTAAATATTTGCTTCCAGAAAGAAGAAAGAGAGAGAAACAAGAAGGAGAATGGCAAAATCGAAGCCCCGGCCCCCTAATCAGTCTCGGGTAAGAAGACTTTTTTAAGTTATTGCAACAGCAAATGGAGGAAAGGGTATGGTTTATGGAACGTAATGGCGATGGCCATTTATCCACTGGTATATAAGCCACATTACATTATGCAATGCTTTATTGCTTTTTTTAGAAGGTTTAATCAGTTATCTAATGGAGACGAGATTTAATTAGGGCAGTTTGCAGCAGTTCACTTGATAGGCAGGGGAGCAAACTGTACACATTGGGGCTTCACTCTCAAAATATTTTGAAATCTTAGTTTGTGGGTAAAGTTTATTGCAGTGGCGGCTGGTGGCATTTGAAAGTGGTGAGGCGTGAAAGTTGGGGAAGAGTTTTATGTAGTGATCGCAGCGAGCAGGTTTCATGGACAAAGGTGGGGTTCAGCTGGGTTCTCCTCCCAAAAAAAAGTTGGAAAAAGATTGGCAAATGTTGCATTTTGAAGCAAATGAATTTAGTGAGAAAGCAAAGTTTACAAAGCTGTGGGAAGGTATAGTCTTGAAATATTAAACACATTAAAAATTGCCCCATATATTATTGCAGTAATATGTTCACCAGTTACTGTAATGTGCAAATTGTACAATGTACCAACTTCAGCCCTTTAAAGTGTGCGCTCGCCCAGTGTCTTGCACTGCATGCGGCATCGATTTAGGAAGAAAATGCTCTAAACCTGCCACAGGAACCACCCTCCACTGCTGGCTGCAATCAGTCAGATTGGAATATGTGCAGAGGTGTCTTTTAGTGGGATGGAAAAAGCTGGGGCTCTCTAAAAGGGAACTTCTTTTTTTTAACTGTGCGAAAGTCTTTTCTTCTCCTTTCAGAGTCACCGAGTAGATAGGCAATAAGATTGGCATGGGCAGCGAGCATACATGCCTTTGCTGGCGCGGTGTTTAAAGTCGTCTAACTTGTGCAAGGTTTTCCAGTTGCTGTGGTTCGTGCAGAATAGAGTGGTACCTTTGCAGTACGTAGGGAAATAATCCTCAAAAAGTTGTAGGGCACTTGTAAGGAGTTTGGGACAATGAAGGGGAACCACACTCGGACGCATTAAAGATTTTTCAAATATTCACAGCTTTGAATATTTTCATTGAGTGCAAATCTCGGAAAGGGAACTGCGCAGCACTTTCAGATAAATGTCTTTGACCTTCATGCATTTTCCACGTCTTGGTCAGCGTGGGAATATGTGGCGTGGTTTAGTGCTACATGCGCCTAAGTGAATAAAACCACATTTTCTTTGTATAGGGCTTCATGCGGCTAAAACCTGTTTTCAGGGCGCTTGTATGCATCACTGCTCAGGTGAAGAGCTGCTATCAACAGGCACAAACCCTATGCCCAGCCCTCTAGGCAGAGGTCACGACTCTCAGCCCATGTAAAACACTGTCCAAAGGCCCTGACAAGCGACATAAGCAACTGTCCGCGCTGCTTCCATTTCAAAGCGAGCACAGCGCTTCTCAACAGGATGAGTATCAACGCTTCTCAGTGCACTGTTACAGGCCCAGCCGCCATGGCTGGGCGGCCTCCCGCGCCTTTATGGTCCCCCCGGCTTCCTGACATCTGCTTCTAATTTGAGCTCCCTCGGTGTCCCCTTGACCTTTTACCTGTTTGGAGGTGAACATAGTAAGGAGGGCTGACATTCTTTGCACTGTTTGGCTGCCCATAAATTTCCCCTTCGTTTGCTGACACGTAGCAGTGAACTTTCTCTGAGAGCTAGATCTCGCATGTGGGGGGCTGTGTGGGGGCGGGGAGAAGAGCAGACAGCGAGGGGTTCACGGGCGAGCCTGCGCTATTTCGATCCTGCCTCTAGGCGCACTGTAAAAATGTCTGCTCATGCAGAACTAAACGTTATACAACAAAACCAGGAAATGACGTAGAGCACATCTGCCAAGTAGTAGCGGTGTGAGCAGAGACTCATTTTCAAAACAGCTAATAAATTAACATGATACCGTGACATGTTTAAACAATGTACAATAAAGCCATTTTCATAGCACACGCAAATGTCCACAGTCGCGGCTCGCAATACTAGCGGAAGGGGGGGTCGCGCAGGGGTTACGGGGGGGACGTTAAAATAAAAATAAAAGAAACCTTACCTGACCGGGTCCGCGCCGCCTCTGCTCCTGGGCCGGTCCGCCTCTGCTCCTGGGCCGGTCCCGCGCCGCCTCTGCTGCTCCTGAACAGGAACAGGCATGCTCCCTCCCCTCCTGTAAGCCAATCACAATGATTGGTGCGGAGTCGCGGGCAGCGCCCAGCCGGGCACCTGTAGGGACGCCATTATCTCTATGTAGGCTGCATGCAGCCTACATAGAGAAAATGTAGAGTGCGCATGACTGCTTTGGTCGGCCCCAGGGCCGACCAAACAGTCAGGGCACTCAGAGTGGTGCAAGCCACTCACCCCGACCCGCCCACCTGCCCGCCCCCAACCAGGCATTCCCTCCCGCCCGCCCCCAACCAGGCATACCCCTGCCTTCTGCTTTCTCGCAGCGCGAGAAGCAGAAAATAAAATGGTATTTAAAATACCATTTTATTTTCTGCTTCTCGCACTGCGAGAAAGCAGTGAGGCGGTGCTCCTACGCCCTAATGGAGCGGCCGCCACTGGTTTATTGTACTCTCCACAGTTTGCAAATACCCCCAATACTGATTCACATGATTATTTTTTCTTCTCCCTGGTTTTTATGCCTTTGATAGATTCCATAAAAATGCAAAGTTTTTGTAAAGGGAATAAGTTCATTCCGTTCCATGGGGGAAAAAATGGAGCACCTCTATATTTTTTAGTGGTGATGAGGAAAGGGTTTTTCTACAGGAAGAAGATGTTCCCACAGGGATAAAACGGATCCAAAGTAAAGTTCTGGAAACCAATTTGAGTTATAATTATTAGGGTTGGGGGTTAGGGCCTTAGTACTGGAAATGAATGTGATAGATTTCTATTTGTGTCTCTCAGGGATTCTGTGAATTCCAGCAAAATTAGGAAATTTAGGATAAACAGAGATTGCGTTAAATCCACTAGTTTTTTGACAATTCAAAGATTAGTTACTTTAATGAGCAAAGCGATTCATGTACATTTTCTTCACCAAAGGAATTAAATAGAAACATGGATTGAAAGAACCGAAGGGCATATTTACAAGCCCCTATAGCCACAGGAATGACACTTTTTACGTCGTTCCTGGCGATAGGGGCTTCACCTTATTTCCAAGGTGGCATTAAGCCACTTAACGTGGCTTAACTTAACGCCACCTTGTAAATAAGGCACCCTTTCACGCTATACTTAGCGTGAAAGGGGTGGGCAATGGGTGTTGCGGTGGGCGTTCCACCCCAACACCCATTGATTTTGACACTGCCTCATATTTTCACGGGTGGCGTAAATATGGGGCAGCGCTAAAATTAAGAGGAGGGAAAACCTGGTCTTAACATGGCGAAACGAGGAGAAATGCTTTATTTCTCCTCGTTTATGCTGTTACACACATAGAAACAGCAAAACACCATGAATGTCCCTTCCTGCAAATAAACAATCATTAAAAGAATGAAGATTTGCAACTTGTATTTGTGCTGCACAATGCAGCACACATAGGAGTTACAAATCACATTTGTGATTGTTTATGTGCGGGAAAGGACACCTACTTGCACATAAACAATCATTCCCCCCCAGGGGTTGTCCAGGCACCCTTGCATTATGGTGCAAGAGTGCCTGCGTTGGTGCTAGGCAGCTTAATTTAGCACCAGTGCACAGTATCTTTGTAAATATGGTGCATTCCTGCGTTTTCAGAATGGCAGAGTGTGGCGTTAGCAAGTTTTGCTTAACGTCATGCTCTGTCATTCTGTTGTACATATCCTCCCAAATTCCTTGACTCATAGAACATGTATGCAATTTGACAACTACCTAATTCTCACAAAAACCTAACATGGTATATACCAGTCTGACAACAATTTGTTCATGACTACAAATTTACATCCTCAAAATCTAAAAATTAAATTACCGTACAGCCAGTATATTGAGACTGTAACAAATTGGTTCTGAAGAAGAGGTATTCAATACACAAAATGATGTATTGAACCTAAAATTCCACATGAGAGGCTTTAAGGAGGAGACCTAAAGATAGTAGAACAATAGATGGAACATACCTCAAGAGAAGAAATTACAGAGAAAAAGGACTAGTTGCTGTAAGTGTAAGTGATTGAAGGAGGGATGTAAGTGGAGGTGTGCCACAAAAGGAAGACGCAATATGCATATGCACAACGCCACAGAACAGGTGTTTTTTCAGAGGGAAAAAGGAATTTAAAGACACTTTCCAGATTTGAAGGAGAAAACGAACATTAATACTATGATTAATGATGCATATAATCTTGTAAAGAATTGTATTGGGGGCATATATTGTTTTATTCCAAAAAATGAATAGTGATCATATCTGATGAAGGAGGAATGTTCTCAAAACGTATATGAGAAGAAAAACATTACATACTAACAAAAAATAAAAAAGTGTGAAATAAATGAATACCGAAATGAAGTGAGAAATAAATACAATAAGGTGTACAGAGAAAGATAAAGTGAAATTATGATTCATAAAGAGTGCGCAAGTGTATTGAGAGAGTGAGGAAGCCAAGACCTCTTGAAGAATAGTTTATGAGAGGGGTGGTTGTTATCCTCACACCACTGCACCAAGAACATTTTGTAAGAAAAACATACTGTATGAAATACAGTGAAATTAAGGTGGGCATACTTAAATAACGAGTTAACATTATAACTAAGTTGCCATTATTTTGATCTGCTATTATCTTAACAAGTTATGTTATGTTAAGCTGACTTGCATACCTAGAGAGTAGAAAGATTGTTAAAGACTTTTTTAGTTTTAGTAGAAACGTGTTCAATGTGAATAAAATAATAGTTAGCTCTCATAGTCCAAATTTGTTGTTACATTCACAAAGGGCCTGCAACCAGATGCAGAAAAGAGGGAACAGAAGAAGTTATGTCAAAGAGATTGCTAAAGGCATGGCTGCCTCAGAAGGTACTTCCCGGAGCTGATCACGGAAGAGACAAAGCAGCAGGGAAAAGGCAGTGCAATTCCAGCCTAGATTCAAAACAGCCAGGTCTTTAACTGTGTTCGGAAGCTTAAGTGATTTTGAATCTTTCTTAACTTAGGCGGCATAGAGTTCTGTGGGGTCGGAGATAGAACACAAAAGGAGAATCCTCCCATTCTGGCTCGGATGTCGCGAGGTATAAAAGCCAGGTTCAGATCAGCGGAGTGTAAAGCTCTAGCAGGCATGTATGATTGCATCAGGGCAGCTAGACTAGGTGCTCCTTGCTTGTAAAGGATTTTATGGGACATGCAAAGAGCGTTGAACTTCACGCGCTTCTCGATAGGCAGCCGATGAAGCTTACCTAAAAGTGGAGAAGCAGAGCTGAATTGAGGGAGAGAAAAAAAGAAACCTAGCAGCTGCATTTTGAACAACCTGCAATCGGTTCAGGACAAATTTGTTTGCACCCAGATGCAGAATGTTGCAATAGTCCAGGCGTGAAATAACAAGGGATTGTACAATCAGTTGGCAAATTTGCAGAGAAACGAGTCCTATAATGGACTTGAGAATTCTTAGGATGCCAAAGCAGTGACCAGCTAGAGTACTAACATGGGTTTTAAAGGATAGTCATCCATCCAAACCTGGATATTTGTTATCACAGATTTAGGCTCAAGGGAGACACTAGCACTTCTGGCCACCATTGATCGCCCCAGAGATGAATGTGCCTACCCAGCAGAAGGATCTCTGTTTTATAGGCATTAAGTTTTAAACAGCTGTTGTGCATTCATCTGGCAACCATTAAAAAGTTTTAAAGTTAGCACTACCATCAGCCGACTCCGCTGACAGGGAAATAATTACCTGAGTATTATCAGTGTATGACTCTAGTGATATCCCAAAGGATTTCATCACATCAGCTAGAGGTCTGACGTAGATATTAAAAAAGGTAGGGCTAAGTGCCGAACCCTGTGGAACGCTATGTACCAATGCTCTTTGGGATGAGGCAAAAGAGTGGCATATTACTTCAAAAGACTGCTTCTTTAGAAAGGCGGAAAACCAGGTCAAGGCTTTGCCCTGTACCCCCACTTCGCTGAGGTTGGTTAGTGAGACTGTGTCGAAGGCAGCACTTTAGTCTCAGAGAATCAGTGCCTGGGATTTGGGTTTCAGTTACTGTTAGGAAAGCAGTTTCAGTGCTGTGTGAATGTCTAAATCCATTGTAGGAGCAATCTAACATTTGATTCTGTTCTAAAAATGTGGTTAGGAGATTGTTCACGTGTTTCTCCACAACCGTGGATAAAAATAGCAGAAGAGAGATGCGGTGATAGTTTTCTGGCTGAGTAGCATTTAGCAAAGGCTTTTTTAAAAGAGGAATAACCTTGGCATGTTTCCATGATGTTGGCACCACTGTAGTGATCAATGAATGATTGGCCAATTCTAGAAAAATAGTGCAATACTCTCCTGAAATTTTAAGATGTAATCAGGTTTTAATGGGATCCTGATTTCACATGGCGTAAAGTCTTGTATTCCAAATTTGTTTTTACATTCACAAAGGGCCTGCAGAGCGATGCAGAAAAAGAGGGGACAGAAGATTTACTCATACAATTGATAATAAGTTTAATATGAAATATGAAAAACTGAATCAAGGGTGAAGAGATTTATGAGTGTAATTGAAGTTGGAGTTACTAAGGTCTGAAGCACGGAAGGGAGGAGAGTGGGCGAGGGATTCTGTTACTTGTCCTACTGATACGTTAAACCCTGTGGAGGGAAAATCTGCAGTCTAGTAGAAGAGTGAGATGGTAAAATAGAGAAGGAAGTAGCTAGGTGGTCGATCCACGAAAGAAAGGACTAGGTGCAGTGGGAAATCAGACCATGTGAGGCAAAAATAAGATCAAGAGTATCTTCTTTTGAGAGGATGTGTCCCTTGAAATATTGATGCAGATTACAATTTTGGAATGGCTTAATCAAATGATCAGCCTTTTGAACTGTAAACTCATCTATATGCAAACTGAAGTCACTAAGTACAATAAAAGTATTGGCATGTATGTATAAAGGTGAAAAAAAGTCTAAAAAGGAGTCAATAAACTTTATGTTGTGGGAAGGACGAGGGTATACAAGTAAGATCTTTATACTAAGGCCCAGATTTATTAAGGTTTTGCGTCACCCTTGTGCCTCGCAAAGGAACACAGGGCGACACAAAACCTAGAATGAGATTAACCAGGCCACGCAAGGCCACCTTGCGTGGCTTGGTAAATCTAGAGTAAACTAAAGCAGCGCAACTCGCTTTCTTGCATTACTCTGCATGGTTGGAGCGTTATATGGGTGGAGTGTAGTTGTTCCCACGCATTCACCCAAGTATTGTGAAGCGTTCCCAGATTTACCAACACTGGTAGACCCGGGAATGCATCAGAATTGTATACCTTCCCACCAGAGGTGCAACAAGGAGAAATATCTTTATTTCTCGTTGTTTCCTCTTTCTAAGTGTGCTGCATTTTGCAGCACACTTAGAAAGAGGAAAATGGCTCTAAGGATTGTTTTGTGCAGGAAGGTGTCCCTTGCTTGTAACGCAGGCACCCTTGCTCCATGGCACAAGGGTGCCTGCATTGGTGCTCGACTGCAGACTGTGCGCCAGCGCAGGCAGAGGACAGGAATGTGCCATATCTTTGTAGATATGGTGCATTCCTGCCCTCTTTCTTTCAAGCAACGCAGCAAGTTGTCTTGCAGTGTTGCATAAAAAAATGTTAAATCTGACCCTTAGTTTGGCGTTAAAGGATCTCAGCATCAGCGTAACGGAGTATGGAAAGCACTTTGATGCCATATTTACTTAAGTAAATCAGTGCCTGCCCACTACCAGTGAAATATAGCCAGTCCAGTCTGGAAATTTTAAACATCAAAGGAATTGCAAATACAAGCTCAGTTAGTTAAAGTGCTCCTTTAGACAAGTTTCTGTTATGAGTGTGTTGGAGCACTGGGTTCCTCTGTCACACATCAACATGAACCTTGTGTGTAAGGTAGAAGGATCTTTTATGTTGACAGAGATGTAAAGAGCTGAAGTCAATCATAAATGTTATCAATTATCATTAGCTTAGTTAAGTCAATAAAGAGAGTTAGGTATGAATTAAAGAGCATTATTTTCAAATCTTTTGCTTGTTCATTCTTTCTTAAGAATTATTTACCAAAATTTATCTGATGAGGTTAACAATTAATCAATCAGTATTTAGTAATAAGATGGCATCAATGCATTGAAATGTAAAAGCGTTTTAAATAAATAAACTACCCTATTCTAACTTGGTCATTTTCAATGCGAGAAGGAATTAAAGTGTCAGGTCAGGATCTCATTAAGAGCTCTGATGAGAGAATCAAGCATAAGCATAAAGCATCTTGTAGTGTAAGCTGGAAAGTATTCTCAGCTCAAATAGATGCAGATCAAGAAATAAACTACGACTTCTCGGAAAAAGATGTCCAGAAAACTCAGTCTTCTCTTAGAGAGTCAGGAAAATCAAATGTGCTCTGCAAAAGTAAGTCATGAAAGTCTCAATCAATCTGCCTCTCCTAGTCTAAGAACACGCACTAATATCAACACACATTTTCTAGATTGTTACACCAGAGTACACTCGCCGTCTAACCATGTGTCCTTGAAGGTTGCAGGCACATCAGTTCTTGTTTTCCAACACATCTTCCCATGCATCATCCTCCCTGTCGTCTACATCTCTTGCGGTGAGAACATCACTATCAGTCGTCTAATACAACTATTGTCTATTCATTAACTAATAAGCAGTAGCTTCCGAAAGTGCAACGTTTGCAGCAAAGAGAAGAAAAACATCTTGCACAAAGGTTTGTTTAAAGGAAAAAAAATGAAATCCAGGCCTTATTACTAGGTTACAGGCCTTTAGGTTCTAAGTATGGTTGCCTCCTACAATTCATGCATTAAACATTTCTCCTTTTTAAACATAAATTCTGCACATTGTGTTACTCAATAAAACATTTTATAAATAATTAAATTTACGTTAGCAAGTGCAATATCAATATTGTTGCCAGCCAGATTATTATGAAGATCTATTTAGGACGCTGGCTCTCTATATAGTGCACTAAAATGAGGTACACTGTGTAGAGAGTCCAGTGAGGCCCAGATTGGTATACAGAGGCAAATTGATATAATACTAATGCTCTATTTGTGGTAGTGTGGGTGAACATTTAGGCTTATCAGAGGGTAATGCTAAGAATTTGTTGTACTCAAAGACGGAATAAAGGAAACACACACTCAAGAATAAATCCGAGACCAATTTATAAATGACACCGATTTTTATGTAATTTTTCAGACCAAGAACTTCGTTCTACAGTGAGTACTTTTCAAAATATGATTTATTCAAGTTCCCAAAATGAATTACTTTGGTGCATAACTGCACCATTGAAGTCAATGTGAGAAAAGAGAAAAATGCATATAAAATCACACAGTTGGATTTCAAGGTTCACCTTCGAAATTTAAGTAGGTAAGAAGGCCAGGCCCAATGTTCCACCAGCGAATTCTCAGGAGCATCCCGGATTCAGCTGGGAGTAGGGTGTTGAAGTTGTTGGCAGCTGGTGCACTATGAAAAAGGGGGTCACTTGAAAACATTCTGCACGAAAAGACTTAAAGGTAAGTCGGAGGGGTCTCACTCGAGGGAGCAGGTTGCAAGGGCCTCAGGACCATGGAAGCACAGCTGGATCGTCGTCACCAAGGCCGGTCGGGCTGGGTGCAGAGCAGATAAGTCATCTGGACGGTGCGTGTCAAGATGTCCTTGCGGTCAGGAACAGGCAGCTTGGAGAGGTGATTACAGGACAGCTGGGCCACTTACTAAGTGGGTCTCAGGGGTCTCAACATCCCTCAATGTGTGCTTGCTTCCTGGGCAGCTAAAGTCCAGATTGGACTCTTCGTCTCATTGAATGCTACAGAGGGTTCGGTACCCTGGATATTTGTGCGGCACAGCTCCGGTATGTCCTGGTCTCTCCAAACTTTGTGGGAAGACAGATCTGACTATCCGGAGCTGGTGTACCACTTTTGGTTCAAATGCTGCGTCAGAGTCGCCAGGGAGCAGCAAGTCGGTAAAACCGGAATCTGCAGTTCGGTGCATGCGGCTGTAGGGGAGCAGTACCTCCACTCCAAGGGAGGTTTTGGGTGGTTTGTAGATGGCTGGAGTAACTCCAGGGTTCTTGCAGGCCTCACAGTTGCAGTACGAGACAGCACACCACGATTGTCGAGTCCTTAAGGCAACAGGCAGGGTTTGGCGCCAATTTTCTGCAGCAGGGCTTCAGTCCTCGGATCAGCAGCTCTTCTTTGTCCTTTTCTTCTCTGTGTCCGTAAAATCTAAGTTCAGGGTTTAGGGATGCCACCTAAATACTAAATTTAGGGGCATTAAATGGAGTGACAGGTAGTAGCCGATGGGCTACCTACCTTTAGGATGTCTACACCCTCTAAGTGACCACTTCCTGTGGGAAGGGTTACTACCCTGACCCTAATTGGCTAAATCCCTAACAAAACAAGATGGAGGGAAATGAATAGTGTGCTCCACATTACAAGCCCCAACTTAGGAGTGGTACTGGCTGAATGGGCACCCACTAGTAGCGGCTTCTCCGCTTAGGCGGAGGAGCGTCGTCCCACTGCTCAAAATGGAAAATAAAATAATAATAAGATATCGTTATTATCATTTTATTTTCCCTATTGCAGTCGGGGGTGGGGCAGGGGGGAGCTGGCCAGAGCAGGGGAGGAGTGGTGTGCACTCCTTCAGTGCGCATGAACTGTTTGGCCGGCCCTGTTGGGCTGACCAAACAGTTCAGGCATGCTTTGCATGTTCCTACCAGGCTGCGTTACACAGCCTGGTCAGGAATATGCACAGGCAGGCTGCCTGTTCTAGTCTGAGCGCCGATCCACGGTGATCAGATCAATCACAATGCTGAATTGCAGGGTTGTGATTGGCTCAAGAGAGCCTGTCTTCCCGGGTGCTTCCTACTGCTGCCGGCCAGGACAGGAAGATTAAGAGGAGGAGGACGGAGGACAGAAGCGAGGCGGGGGCTGGCCATTAAAAGTAAGTCCTTTTTTTATTTATTGCATTCCTCCCCCGCCTTACAACCCCAGTACGGTAGCGGCCACTACTAGAGCTGAACCTCCCAATTTATCTAATTTTCCCACCTGTCCTCCCACCAAATGTGGAGCAGGAAAGGGGGTGTGGCATCCTCCAATATCTGGAGCTGCCTGGGTCACATTTCGAAGGCGGAATCATCTTTGAAGCTTCCCACCCTGGAAGGCCATCGTGGCCTGGAGGAGGTATAAAGTACTTCCGCCCAAAGCAGATTTTGTTCCTGGCCTTTGAGAGCGCTGGCCCTCACACCATGAGGTCAGAAACATGTCTGGTGGTGACAGGCTGGTCAGAGACCACAACAGTGCTTGGTAGGTTTTCAGGGGGCCCTCTGAAGGGTCTCCTGTGTGCATTTATTATGAAATCCAATTCTGACATCAGTGAGGATTTATTAAGATGATATGTTTGGTAACAAACATCTTAGGGTACGGGTATGCCACCATGGAACTAGAAAACTCGTAATGACAAGTAACCAGCCCATGTACTCTCTATGGCTTCACTGTGCGCTTACAATTTCCAAGAATGGACTTGATATTGTAAGGTCATATCTACTCATGCAGATATGTCCACACATGGGATATAGTGCACCATGCCATAGTGCTATAAGGCCTGTAGTTGGGGTGACTTACCTATACCTCATGCAGTGTATGGGGGCATAGCACACAGGACTGTGTGCCATGTCGACTCTTTGGTTTTCTCTGCACCAAGATACGCAGCCTGGAGTGGCAGTTTATATGGTCTTGGTGAGGGGTCTCTCGGGCAGCAAAATTGGTGCTGCAACCTCAGAGGACCCTCTTTAATACCATGCCCTAGGTACTTACAGGGGTTGCTGAAGTTATGCCAATTATGGTACAGTTTTAGGAAAATAGATCTGGCACTGGGAAACGGGTTGGCAGGGACTCAGTGCACTTTCAATTCGAAATCACATCATACACCAGGCAAAAAGTGGGGGCTAACCATGTCAAAAGAGGCACTTTCCTACAAACTATATTATTTTTACCTAGTGATCTTTCATTATTAAACACACAATGAGCTAGTCTTGAGGGGGCACTAGCATATTCAATTAAGGAACTAGGTTTAGAGGATGAGGCAGCCAAAATTGAAGGGACTGGGAGAAAAAATAAAACAGCATAAGTATACTTACACCAAAATACTCTGGACTGGAAAATCAAAAATGCGAGCTAGTGTACCAACGAAGAGAGAAGGCATCATTGAATCCCTTTGGAACCAGGAGGAATTGGGTTGGATTCTTCATTTGGACACTATACGCACAGGTCTAAATTGTGAGGAAGATTGGACATCCTTGATTTAAAATGAACTCTCCTCATACAGAAAATATATGGACTCTCAAATCTTGTTGCTCTTGCCCTTTTGGTTCTTTTCACAATGTACATATGATTGTATTGCACTGTTTCGCATTTTGTTTTACAGTACCGAGTATGCTGTTTTATTTTGAGGTTTGTCAATGTCTTCTTAACCATTCCAATATGGTGCCCAGTACTTTTCTGTCCCCGGCCTAGTCTGTCTTCAGTATTTTCATTTTCAGTTCTTGGTCCTTCTTCTCTTTCTATCGCCTACATTAACCAGAATGCTGCCCTATCACACTCCCCTTTGAGAACTCATTGTTCCGAAAGAACTCCATGCTGCCAGTCAGCTCTACCAGGGAATCTCCATTTTTGGGCTGATTCGAGCCCAGTGTAGGAATCTGGCACTCACCCTTGAGACCCAGACCACTCATGTGTTTCCCACTGCAGGCTGATTAGAACCCCCTATGGGTATTCAGCATGTTTCCAGCTCAGGTCAGTGCCTCTCATACTACTGCACACACTCTCCTCCACCAGTATTACCTCCTTTGAGGGTTTTAAACAACTCCTCTTCGTATTTCTTTTTATGTAGGCCATTCCCTGACATCCTGCTATTGAGGCTTGTCACCAGGGTCCCCTTCATTAACAACTGCATTACCTTTCATAATGTAAGTATGATATCATTAGTACTGCCCATGCCTTGTACTGGCTTGCTTTTCTTTATTTTTACCTAAGTCTGATCACCCTTTCTTCTCTAGTATTGTTTCAGCTCTTTCTCAGGCACGTTGTATCCCCCTGAGTTCTGATGATCCCGCCATTTTTATTAGATTTGAAACACTGTCAACTTTAAAAACACAGACCCCATATGATTGTTGAGAATTTCTTGCATTTGTTGATACACTTGTTGATCACAATCTTTTACTTGAGTGTATCACCTGTAAAGAGAGCACTGAGCATGTTAATTTTGCACCAATATTCACTGCACGGTTATGTGTCTTGAAATTGTTTTTCATAAACTCCTTTTTACATTTTGTTCGATACTGGTGCTCAGCATTTATAGTTTTAATTTTGCACTCTGCAGATGACTTCTACTTCCAAACAGACGATGTTTTTCTACCTTTACATTTAATTTCCTGGCAAGTAGATAACACATATTCATTAAAAGTTGGCAATTCCAAACAGCTATCATCCTTTAGACTAGTCCAAGCTAAACTAGATAACTGTATATTTCTATTGTATGAAATTGATCTTTTGACTGTTACATGATTTGTCTAGTCTGCTGACTTGTCTTTGGTTAGGCATAAATAGAGTGTATTTAAATTCTTTTAGTGAATAATCAAAAAATGTATGCCTGTCAGTGTGATGTAGTAGAAAACCAAAACGCATATCTTATTTTACATTACCAGCATGAGTATTTTTAGAAATCATTAGATGTACACCACACACCAGTCTAGATGATTGACTATATTCATCGTTTATGTAGTTGAATATTTTGAAATGGGCAGATTGAAACCACCCAAAATTAGCAGCATATTGTGAGGAGGAGAAAATGGAGTAGTTGCCTCTAAAAAAGAAGAGGTGAATGGTCCTCCGGGCCCTGGGGTATCTGATAAATCAGCACAGCGAAAATAACATAATAAGGGAAGATGGATGGGAATAAAGTAAGTATTTTGCAGTCAGACAAATTAGGGCTGAAAAGAAAGATAGTTATCTTCAGACATCCTTTATTAATCAGTGGCGGCCACTCCATTAGGGCGTTGGAGCGCCGCCCCACTGCTTTCTCGCAGTGCGAGAAGCAGAAAATAAAATGGTATTTTAAATACCATTTTATTTTCTGCTTCTCGCGCTGCGAGAAAGCAGAAGGCAGGGGGATGCCTGGTTGGGGGCGGGCGGATGGGCGGGTCAGGGAGGAGTGGCTTGCACCAGTCTGAGTGCCCTGACTGTTTGGTCAGCCCTGGGGCCGACCAAAGCAGTCGTGCGCACTCTACATTTTCTCTATGTAGGCTGCATGCAGCCTACATAGAGAAAATGGCCTCTCTACAGGCGCCCGGCTGGGCGCCGTCCGGGACTCTGCACCAATCACAACGCTGCCATTGCAGCGTTGTGATTGGCTTACAGGAGGGGAGGGAGCATGCCTGTTCCTGTCCCAGAGCAGAGGAGGCGCGGGACCCGGTCACCGCCGGTCAGGTAAGTTTTATTTATTTTAAACCACCCCCCCCCTGTATTGCGAGCCGCGACTGTCTTCAGCCGCGGGAAGCATAATTCTTTCCCTGCTATATTTAGGAGTGCACAAGCAAGCACCAGCGCTTGCTATTTTTCATCTGACCTGACAGAATTCTCGCCAGTTCAGTTCCTGGAAGGGCATGGCCTTGCGCCCACTGACCTGAATCAAATTCCTTGGGCAGCTCACCCCCATCGAAGCCGCTTTCCAGATCCCGCAGCCGGTATTGCGTTGCCTGTTGCAATCCTAATCTTCCCTGGCCTGCTGGAGGCTTTGCAGACTCCTCTCGTCTCGCGGAGCCACAGTTTAGAGAACGGCTTCACATAGAGCGGCACTCAGCAGCTAGGCAGGCCTCTAGGACTCAAGCAGAGCCGCAGCTCCTCGAGACATCAAGATGTCCCCTCGACTCAGGGGCAGCACTCCAAGGATCTGACTGGCCATGGCCTACACGCCATCACAGCCAAGATGGAGGCGGCCAGCAGGCATTGGGCACTCAACACACACTCGGAACAGGATGGCTGCTCAGGGTCCGGGCAGAAACAGAATCAGCGCCTCATACGAACGGGCGACAGGCACCAGGGTCAGTTCTGACAACAGGAAAAAAGCCTATCTACTCCAGGGTGAATAATTCTGAACTGTGAGTCTAGGGGCTCTTATGAACTGCATATACCATGATGCATTGCGATGACGTATGCCCCTGTATTGGACAGCACAAGTGTATGTAATGTGGGGGGAAACGTTGTGAAATGTCGATACCATCATATCGCCTCGTTCCTATTGTCATATCCGTACCCCTGGCCCTGCCCTCACGTGGCCTCACCTCAGATGTCTCTCACCCACAGAGCCCTGCAGTACGTCACTGCAGATGTTCAGGAGTAAATAAAGTAATATAGACGTTCACAGCCCACTGCTGGTCCTTAATACTGCTGGTTGCGCCGGAGCAGACGAGGAGACAGCCAGCCGCTCATCACCGCAGGATAATAAAATGGCCTTTGTTTATAATGTGATTACGCGGTCAATCGTCCGCTCTCTTTGTTTTCAGATCCGGGGGATGCGATTAAGAGATCATTGTGCAGTTTCTGCAGAGTTCATCTCTGTGCCAATCATATGAAGCCGCCCCAACACGAAAGAGGCCCTTTAATAAATCACGGGTGCACCGAGAAATTACAGCTGTTAATTAAGATTAATTTAATCTTCTCTGTTCCACCTGTGTCTCTCTTTCCTGTGGGTAATTGACATGATCTGACTGCAAGGAGACGTTTTTAGGTTTCGCCTGCACAGCGAGAAATCTACTGTTTTTAAAATAAACTTAAAAGGAGTTACATCCCACCTCAGGGCCAGCTTTAACACTGGTGGCGTCCTGTGCGACAATGTTTGGTGGCGCCCCCCCCCCATGTCCACCTCTGCCACGGATTCCCTCACCACCGCCCTTTAACAGTGCCCCTCAAGTCTCCATAACCATTGTCTCTCAGATTCATTTACTTTTATAGCACCACTCATACCAGTGTAAGGTGTCAGAGCACTATACATCACACACATATTACACAAACACAATCGTGTGTAAATCAGTGTATAGGAGGCTGGCACAGCGCGGCCTCCCGCTGCTGCCAGGCGCCTCCCAGATCCCATTACCAATCTGCTTTAAGTTTATTGATTTGATTGGCCAAATTACTGCGCCCTATTGGTTTTCCCCTGACAGCCGGAGTCTGCCTCACTCTCTGGGGCATGTACAACACACAACAGATGCATTTATTCCTGGATGTATTTATGGGTTTCATCTAGCACCACGTCTAACCTTTCGGTTATTTCTGAGCGCTTGTTGGCCTGTGGCATTTCCAAAGAAGTGCCAGTGCTGTTGAGCCACGGGCCCTTGAATTACAAGGACTGCTGTGGTGCTAGATCTTAACTGCACACTTTACACACAAGATGTGTTACAGCAAAATCAAGCTGGGTGTTGTCTTCCAGGGCGCCTCGAGGCCACGTTCTGCTGAAAAATCTCTGCAGCGCATGCAGAACAAACAAGACCTGGTGCTGGGGATTACCAAAGGCCCTGCTCTACAGCTCTGGCAAACCAGCTGGAAACAAAGAACTCGCGCCTCATTCATTGCCAGGCCCCTTTAAGAATTCCCACAAGCCCACCTGCGCAGGCCCAAGTAACTACATGTTAGCACATCTGTGGTGACTCCTCTCCTCGTTGTTTATAACGTCTTTTCACAAATGGACCGAAATGTATGTCCTTCCCTAGTGATATACAACCCCATGGACCACGTGTTTGAACTTCAGAAGGATGAGTGACCCTACATTCGAATCAGTGACTGCTAGATATAAGCTGATCTCAGCAGCGAACGCTTAACCCACTGCACTACCCTTGCACGGATTCACATTGGTATGTTTGTTAGCTACGCTGAAGCAGGTTTCCAGTAATGCCCCCGCGTACTGACGCACTAAAAGCATCGTCTGCTTCCCACAGCCAGTGCCCTGTGCATGGCACACTTAAGGCTATTATGGCTTTCCCATTTCATAAGGTGCTGTTCCGGGGGCCCTTGGCACATCTAAGGCTATCTAGAGACAATGTTTTCATTTCAGTAATACTCTCTGAATATGCAACCGCTCTCTTGCACGCTCGGTTGTACAGTTAAGTCCAGTCTCACTGCTAACTGTATGTGATGTACTCGAATCAACCGGTGATGGTCTGTCTAATGTGTGCTTTTTGGTGGTGTGCATATGCAACTCAGATTCTAATTGGCACGCATGTGTTGTTAACATGTTACCCAAATATATGGCATATCTATGCAGTGCTGGGTGAGTGCACAGTGTTCTGTTTATCGTGTTGTGCATTTCATAATTCAAAATATATTTCCCCTGATGTCATATATGAAATCATCAGCGATTTCTCTAGTGATAGTTAACACAAGGTAACATCGAAAAAGTTGGAGAAAGTTCTGAAATCAGGAGTGAACTGTAGGCACAGACGCCTCGTGGACGTGCATCCTTTACTATATATGTATACACACACACACACACACACATCACTCGCTCCTCAGTTTAAATGATTTATGAATTGGATGGTCGACTTAAACTAATTTTCAAAATGCAAATACAAAGAACTGTATTATCTCTGCACTATAAATTAAGTTAATTATCTGATATCTGTTTTACCACGACATTCTCTCTGCGTGATGCCTGTTTTGTTTGTACGTTTCACTGCACAGTCAACGAATGTATTTATTGTATAGTTAAAACCATTACAAGTGTATCAGTGTGTTCAAAAGTTGATATGGGCACACAATAACATCAGCATACGCAAAGATTGTCCTCTATAGCTCATAAATATTGGCAATTTCTTAAATGATAATTCAATCGTATTGCTTTATTAACCTTCCTACTTCCTCAAATTTGCTTGAAAATGCACCATTTATCCACTCTTTTTTCAAAATTTTCTCGGGGGGAGAAGCCCCCCCGACCCCCCTGTAGGTTGTTCGGGCTCACTCGCTACGCTCGCTCGCCGCAGTGCAGTACGGCAATAATTTTACCCCCCCTTTTAAATGTCACCGGCCGCCACTGTTAATGATTGATTACCTCCCATCTTAGTATTCTAAGTGATCAAGGATCAATGGGAACTGTTCTTAACACACCACAACAATTCCAGTGTTTCAGCCATGGTTCCACTGTAAATATTTTGGCATATTTACTAGAGCAGTGGAGGAGCGTGGCGTGAGCCTCCTTGACTTAAATCCACGCTCCGTCACTTCTGAAATGCAGGGCTTGCACCATATTTACAACAATATGGTGCAGCCCTTCGTTTCCCACTGTGCTGGTGCTAAAATTAGCAGCCTAGCGCCAACGCAGGTACCCTTGCATCATCATGCAAGGGTGTCTGCGTTGAGGGGAAGATTGTTTATGTGCAGGAAAGTGTCCCTTCCTGCGCATAAACAATCTTTAAATGGCTTTTTGAAACTTCTTTATGCGCTGCTTAATGCAGCACACATAGAAGTTGCACATTTTTTTTTATTGATTGTTTATTTTCAGGAAGGGACACTTTCCTACACAGAAACAATCAAAGGCCTTTTTCCTGTTTCTATGTGTGCTGCACAACACAGCACATATGGAAATAGCAAAAACGAGGAGAAATTAAACATTTCTCCTCGTTACGCCTGTTTGAGACCAGGTTTTCCCTGTCTTAATTTTGGCGCTGCCCCATATTTACGCCACGCTTGTAAATATCGGTCAGCGTCAAAATCAATGGGTGTTGTGGTGGAACACCCACTGTAACACCCATTGGCCACCCCTTTCACGCTAACATAGCGTGAAAGGGGGCCTTATTTACAAGGCAGCGTTAAGCCACGTTAAGTAACTTAACGCTGCCCTGTAAATAAGGCGAAACACATATCGCCACAGGAACGTCTCTGAAAGGGACATTCCTGTGGCGATAGGGGCATGTAAATGTGCCCCATTGTGTCCAAATGTTGATATAAAATCAGTTGATTTGTCTATGGGCTTGCCTAACTGAGGAGCAGGCATTAAAAAAAACACTGGTACTACTGTAAATGCTTCTGAATCATTACCTACACATGAGGAAGTATTGGAGCTACAAATCATAATACTCAGCATCATAATCCAGATCTGAGTACTTTTAGGACCCCCAGTTTACCACTCTTGTCATAGGTAGAGGTAGAAATATTTTAAACAGGGCTCAAAAAGACAGTGAATGGGCCCAATTCGGTCAAACCGGGCTTGTCTTCAGCACACTGTGGCATGCCCATTGAGTGCGTCCCCAGGAAGGGCACAATAGTGGCAGCCAAAAAGGTTACTCTTTATAAGAGGACGAGCTTTCGGAGAGACATCACTGAATTCTCTTGTAACTGCAATGAGCCCAACCTGTTTAGGGAGCGGCGAAGTGCAAAGCGAAATGAGAAAAAAGAATACCACGCACTAATAAAACTAACTAAAATGAGAAACGTATTTTACGCTGTGTGAGTGGGTGCCAGGCACCATCAAAACAAGGAACACAAATATACTGTGGCAAATAGAGGAAACAATGATTGCAGATAATGTAACTCAGATCAGTGGTCGAAGTGCATTAAAAAAGTATGGGAACTGTGATGCGCACAGTAGGGGCGGGGTGAGTCAGTGTGGGGTGTGGTCAAAGGCATGGCAAAAAACCCCAAATATTCTGTAACTTTATTCAGTCTTTTATCGTCAGGTAACTACATATAAAATAACGCAAAGCCTAAATAAAAATTAAATGCAAGTTATGTTAGCCATGGGAGATGCACTACTACATACTATTATGAAACCTCTATTAGTTGATGCACTGCACCAAACAGCCACAGAATTGAATCCTGGTTGGTGTAGTGGAGAATAATGACGTGTGTGTTTAGTGCTACATGACCCAGTCTGTGACAGAAAGCACTGTCAACATGCATGTCATTATTTTAAACTTGCATTATTCACAGTATAAGCTAGGCTGCTACAAAATGTGCAGAAAGGTTTAAGGTAAACAAGTGCTTCCAAAAGATAGATTTTAGTAATACACAGGCGGGACATGGTGCAAATCTTTTTTATAACTGTCTTTTGAAAGTACACACTTCACAGCTTAGTTTGTAGGTCCCTTACCCTACATCTCTAAAATAATAAATGTGTTATCAGAAAGCTTCAAGTGATTCCATCAATTAAATCCAATACCTCGTCTCAGCAACCTTTATATATTTACAGATTGACCAGTTGTGCACATTTACATTTCTTTCGGGGAAGTAGGCACCCTAGCAAGAAGGCTTGTTTTGCTGTCTGCCACACTCAGTTTCACAGCACAGGAGACTCCCTGCCTTACACTTTCAGGTGAACAGTGGCAGATCCTCCGCTATGGCGGAGGAGCGTCGCCCCACTGCTTTCAAGCAGTGCGAGATGCAACAACATAAAATGATAATAACTTTTAGTTATTATCATTTTATGTTTGTGCTGCTGGGCAGGTGGGCGGGGCTGCTCTGCTCTCGGAGCAGGACAGTGGAGGAGTGGTTTGCCCACTCCTAAGTGCGCAATGACTGCTTGGTCGGCCCTCTCGGGCCGTCCAAACCAGTCATGCGCACTTTCCCCATTCTCCATGCATGCTGCATTACAGCCTGCGTGGAGAACATGCCCATCCCTCCAGCCCCTGGCTGAGTGCTGTGTCACGGCACTCAGACCAATCACAATGTTGCATTGCAGCGTTGTGATTGGCTTAGGGGAGGGAGCCTGGCTGCCTGCTTCTTGTTACTGAAGTCGGAGGCAGGAGAGCAGGAGCAGAGACACGGGACCTGGTGGCAAGGTATGTTATTTTTATTTTATTTTGCTCACTCCCTCCTGCAATCGCAACCCCCCACCCCACCTTTCGCCCGCCCCCCCACCCACGACCCGTGCCGGCCGCCACTGCAGGTGAAGTATTTCAAACTGTCGGAATTAACCATTCCAGGAGGGTTGCCTATTAACAAAAAGCAGGGGAACTGTTTTTCAAAAATTAATAAAGTATGGGCACATAGTGCCCCTCAAATCACCCCCACTTCGACCACTGCCTCATATGCTTCTTCAGACAATGCAGACGTGGTTCCGGCATAATATGGCCACCCATCGTGGTAGATGTAAGCTAGCATTCTGCTACCCTCCCCACTGTACATGGTGATGAGCACAGCCTATGGAGGGAGTATAAAGAGTAAAAGCAAGATGAAAGAAAACCAATTTAAATATGTACATGTAATGCCAGTGGATGCTACGTAGATTTAATATGAGGAACAAACGTGCTTGGTGGAAAATAGAGTAAACAAATTATTCCAAAAGTAACAACAAAAAGCAAACCAAGACCAAAGCTTGTCTCTACTACACCTCATCTCTTTCTATAGTGATTTATGTAAGTCATAGAGCTTGGAATCACATAGACCTATATTTTATTCTATGCCACGCTATATGTCAGCCTCTGCTAATTTGGATTTGGGTGTATGGAAGCTCCGTTGTTTGTTTGTTGCAATGTTCCGATTAGAGGTTTTGTCCTTCCTGTAATATGCCACGGACCTTCTCTTCTCGTGTGTCATGTTACAGTCACTAGGCCTCTAAATATCATCTTAGGCAGAGACCGTACAACGTCCACATTATATCCAGTTTTTACTTTGCAGCCTGGCGATACATTATGAGGCATATTTACAACAAAAGTGGCGAAGCACGGGTTAGCTCCAAAATAGCTAACGCTGCGCTCCGTCACTTTAGAAATGCTGGGATGCACCATATTTACAATAATAAGGTGCACCCCTGTGTTTCTCCCTGCGCTGGTACTAAATTCAGCTGCCTAGCACCAATGCAGGCACACTTGCACCATAGTGCAAGGGTGCCTGCATTGAGGGAATGATTGTTTATGTGCTGGAAGGTGCCCCTTCCTGCACATAAACAATGCAGAATGGGGATTTGAAACTCCTATGTGTGCTGCATTGTGCAGTCGACTTGGTCCCGTAAAGCTTTCCGAGTGACTCGTGCTCCGAGTGACCGAGTACGATGCAATTGAGCGCTGATGGACTCGGGTCACTCGGAGTCCCATTGAACTCTATGGGAGCCTGTTGTACATAGTGTACATAGGCTCCGATAGAGAATAAAGGTAGGTCGCGGAAAAGGGCACCCCCTGTCGCGGGGACGCTTTGATGTCGGCCGCCCCCTGTGACCGAGTCGTAGGGCTACGGGTGAAGGGGGGCCCACTACGCCCCCCCGAAGTCCGCTTCCCAACGCTGTCTCGAGTCGGAGGCTCCAACTCGATCCGGCTGCTCGACGTGCGCATCGTACTTGGTCGCTCGGAAATCGGCCCCATTACGCTGTGCGCGTCGGCCATGTCGGAGTTGTCTGGAGGGCCTCGCTGACGGGTACGAGTCGCTCGGAGCGCGATGCTATATGCGCATCGTACTTGCTCACTCGTACAGCGGTACGAGTCATCTGGAAATTGCGCTTACGACTCGGACTCGCTCCTGACGATGCCGTCAGGAGCCCATCTGAGCGAGATCGTAATCGGGCCCATAGTGTTATGCTGATATTTACTATCTAATGCATGGGTACTCGCAAACATTTTCCAGGGGGGGTGGGGGGCGAAAAGCTTGGTCTTTGGTGTAACCGAGGGCCACATTGATGCCAGCAGGGTGGTGGTGGAGCGTAAAGTGGGTTTAGGGGAAGCGAAGCATGTACATCTAATGGCTGAACTGAATTGCACAATGTGGAACCAGAAACCTGGGATGGAGCTTCCCCACGTGACCACATTTTTTGATCCTGGGGCAATCATTTTATTTCAATTTCCAACCTTTTTCTTCATTATCACATACAAAAGGACCTCGAAATACATGACTTTAGTATGCGTGCAGCACAAAATCTACTCCTGTGTTTGGATTTAATCAGTAATGGCATTGTTGTCAGAGTGGGGAGGGGAGCATGAAAGCTTATAAATTCATATTTGAAAGCTTTCACTTTTTAAATAAATACTACTGAATGGACTGCTGTAATTTCATTTCTACAGTGAAACGGTTCTGCAGGTTAATGAAATACACTTCATGAATTTTAAAGAGACTATCATATTTTTACACGTTTGCTGTGTTAAAAATGAAGGTGTTCCTAAAGTTAAGGTGTGCAGTAAATCCTAGTTACTTCCTTTCTTTAACCTTCAAATAAATGCTTGCTGTTTATTTAACACTTTTTAAATGTTAGGGCTGAGTCGAGTAAACAGTAGCCCAGTGCTGCTGTTGCCCAGGGGGCCACAAGTAAAGGTCTGGAGGGCTGCATGCGGCCCTTTGGCCGTACTTTGGGTATCACTGATCTAATGCATGTCAAGATTTAAGTTGGAAGGGTCGCCTTCCAGTACAAAAACTATTCCTCACAGAACGCAAACATCCTTACACCATGGCACAGAGGGTAAACATCGTTTACAACGCATGCGAAACAACGCAAGCCATTACAATGCGGTCATTATAACGACTGCATGTTACATCGAATACCATTACAACGCAAGTCGTTAGAACGACTTGCTGTAGGGGGCAGAAGGTGTTGGATTTTAAATCCAACACCTTCCCTACTGTTGCACAGACTGGAGTTGGAATAGTAAATTATACTATTCCAAACTCCAGCGGCCCCCAAACGCAAGTCATTGTAATGATTTGCGTTGTAATGGTATGCTCAGTAAGAACAAGGTCGTTGTAATGACCGCGTTGTAATGGTCATGCGTTGTAAACGCGTGCGTTGTAACGTGTCATATTCGGCACAGAGGTGTGTGTTTGGCACGTGTCAGTCTAAGGACACAGGGAGAGAGGAAAACAGCACTATATCTTGGTAGATATGGCACTGTTCTGCTTTCTCCCTTTCACTCAACACAGCAGAGCAACTTTAGTTGCTTACCTGTGGTGCTTGAACTTTTTGTAAATTTGGGAGCAATATTTAAAGAAGAGACTGAAATCCAGCCAATGTCCCACAGGATTGACACTGCATTGTGAACCTACTACTTAGTCCAGCAGGAGTGGGAAATGTCACAGTTGTTAAGTGATGTTTGCTTTACTTATTGTGCTGGTAGACACAACAAAGAAATAGTACTTTGAGGGATTATTTTGCAGGTTTAGTGCTAAAATGGTATAGGATTGTGCAGAATTTCAGCAGCCCAACAGGGATACAAGGACTGAAGGATCTCTGACTGTCTGTATGGACATGCTGTCCCCTGGGGCATTATTCCAACACGTAGGGGCATATTCACAAGAACATGTTGGAGCGCGGATCTGCGCCAAAATTGGCCGTGTAGCGCTCTGACATTTTCAAAATGCAGGGATGAGCCGTATTCACAAGAATATGGTACTACCCTATGGTTCTCTAGCGCTGGCACAAAAAAAGCTGCCTAGCGCCAGCACAGGCACCCTGTCGCCATGTAGCAAGGGTGCCTGTGCTCCAGGGACAATTGTTTATGTGCAGGAAGAGACACCTTCCTGCACATAAACAATCAAATATGGTGATTTGCACCTTTTATGTGTGCTGCAGAATGCAGCACACATGGAAAGAGCAAAAAACGAGGAGAAATTAATACTTTTTCCTCGTTGCGCCATTCTAACACCTGGTATTCCATGGCATGAGGTTTTCATTCTCACCTGGATTATCGATCGCAGCGTGTGCAGGGGGAGAGCAGCGGGCGAGCAGAACGCCACGGTTCCCGGCCCCCGTCACCCGGTATCTGACTCAAGGTACTCCGCTCCTGGCTTTCAGTTTCCATCTCCCGCAGCCTCCCGGCTGCGTCCACGTCCAGGGAGTGAGCCGCGTGCAGACGAGTGGTGGCTACGTAGCGCCTTCGTAGCGCCTCTTCAATCTGGATTTTCTGCTAGGCGCCTGCGGTGGGGGGCGGGCAGCGGCGCTGGGGCGGGAGCCGTGGTCCTGCCGCTGCTGATTCTCAACTATACTCAGCTATACACGCCGCAGCTTCCCCCGCACCCCCCCCCGCGGAGAGCGACCTGGTGACCTGGTGACCAGTGGACCTGAGACAGGACCGGGCAGGGCTTACGGGTTCGGTTGCAACGCTCAGCTTGGGTCCAGCCTGTGTGGCACAGCGGCAGGAGACCTTGAGGCATCCTGACAGCACAGCAGTATAGCAGCACAGCACAGCAGCATTTGTGGCATAGAGCTGGCATAGCTTCTTCCATGGAAAGGACACTGCAAGCAAGTAAGTGAGGAGAGGGACGCCGTACGCCTAATTGCTGCTCTACCGCAGGCCCCCCCCTTGGCTCTCACCGATTAGTGATCAGTGATTCCCAGCAGTGGGAGCCCCTACAGTCCTGCAGTCGGCGGGAGGCCGGCTAAGTGTGACTGAGCTTCGGGTCGCCAGACGTGGGAAGCCTGCAAAGAGAGAGAGAGCCAGGAGCGTGGAATTGCAGCACAGAGGCACAAAGGTCAAGCCGTAGGCCCGAGGGAGCTCGGCAGGAGTGTAGTAGTGAGCCTCAGCAAGGCCTACCAGTGCTTAGGGGTTCACCCTTCTCTGCACAGAGTCCTCAGACACTTAGGAAGAAGTTGGCATAGAAACTGGAATAAGAAAGACAGAGTTTATTAAACCTCATGAGGTGGAGCTAAATTCGCACATCACCCTTCAGTAATGCATGAAGTAGCACACTGAATGGAAGGACCATGGTCCTTTTATACCCACACAGGGGCTCAAATGAAGGCGGTACAAACACAAATGCTGGTTTTAGATACATATAAGGTCATACAGAAAATGCACAGTCGACAAGTGGGTGGAGCTAACAGTTTCTACTTCTAGTAGACACATCCTGACATTTATAAACTCGGAACAGCTGCAAGCTCAACTGAGCATGTGCAAAGCAAGAGGAACTAAATATAACTTGTCTCTAGGCAGATTTCAAGAGCAGTTAACAGGAAGGTAGGACAGAGCACATGGTGAGCACATGGCAGCACATGGCAACCAAAATGGCTGCCAGAAATACAAAATGGTTTCCACAAAGTGGACAATTTAGCCTCTAAATACAGGCTGTCTTTAGCCAATGCTTAACTTAAGTGCTGCCAAATTACAACAGACGACCCTTTCAGCATTGGCTGAAGACATTCGTTTATCTGGGATAATCTAGATATTCATCCCGTACATCTATTAACATTATTTCGGCCACCTCTTTATTCAACATTTGTTGGGCCTTTGTTTCAGCAACGTTTCCTTTGGCAGGTATACAAGCAGAGATGCAAATGGAGCAAAGCATTGGACCACATTGGATACATACACAGCATGTAAAAAGTATCAACATTACATACAGGATAGTCAGTAGCTTCCAGCCCCAAGCAGAAACAAGAGTCCAAAACCATCTAGTCTAATTCTAAGTTTCAGGGCTCTGATGTATTTCAGTGACTATCTATTTCAATTTCAGAATAGCCAACAGCACATACCTAATAAAAACATTTTCAATAGATTTTTTCAGTATTTCTTTTATGAGGGCTAGAGTATCAATTAATATACTCAAGGAAAGAGTAAAGTAACATTTGGTAACTGCTCAGGAAAATGTTTTTCGTGTAGAATAAGCATGATAAGTAATACAAATATCAGGGAAGTCAGACAGATTATTACATAAACAATCCTGGCTCCGGGGGACCAGGAGGACCACACAGGGCCATAGGAATTAGGACAAGGAGCCGCAAAGGGCTGCTCCTCCTCAAAAATGGGACGACCAAAGGGGTACATTACTAACAAAAAAAGAGTCCTTGGGAAATTATAGCCGCTGTACAAACCAGCCAGAGGGGAGTCTTCTCCCTGTGTCCATTTGAGCCTCACAGGCAGGCTCTTGTTGTTCCCACGGTGGAGCTGCACAACTCGCAACTCAAGAATCACGGCCCAGTTTGAGAAGAAAAAGTCTTTCTTTCAGAATAGGGCAATCACCCCCCAGGGCAAATACCCTCAACGATCCTGTCCAGTGTCTCAGGCAGTGCATCAGTTTTCTTCACTTTAATCTAACAGGCACCAAGGGCACAGCACCTGTACCCTAAACTCAAGTCCTTCCCTAACTCCTGTATTGTTCCGCTGGCGCACTGCTCTTTTGTTGGGGCCACTGATTGTAGCCAATATGCTCAGGCATCCCTTGATCAACAAACAAAGGCGCAGACTTGCATTCACTTGGGGACCAGGACTCAAAAGGCCTGATGCTGGGATATGTGAAGCAAACCTTGTTTCAAAGGGGTCACCTCAAGTAAAAGCCTCCTTGCCGTCCTTATCGGTCTGTGACTCTCTCAGCTGGGCGGCATCAAAAACTGGATCCACAGAAAGATTTCTTCATCCTGATTTGTGACCCCGTCTTTCGCCCAAGACAGTGGCAGGGGTACACACTTTACGTCCCAGTGCTTCCGGCCTTCACTGAGGTCCTAGTTGCCAGCAACGCCTGTGCTGGTTCCCTTTATCTTGACTGTAGGCTGGACTGGTGCTGACTCCCAGGCTGGATCTGATGTCCGGGCCCCTCTGGCAATGGTTGTAGGGCAGCAAATATCTATTGGTGGGCAGAACAAAAAGTCTTTAGACAAGGCATAAAAATAATCTATCAACAGAGAGGATAGTCTCAGAATACTTCCTTAGTCTTGGGGCCCCATTCATTAGCAAGGCACCCAAGAACCACTTCATCTTATCTGAGAATAAAAAAAACACCCTAGACCTATTGGCAAGTATAAAAGGAACTGTTTGGTGAACTGACAAGAATAATACGTCACCCAATCCCAAGCAGCCAAGGAAGTCTGTGTTCATTTACTAAATTCTGAGGAAAAAAGAAAAACAATACAGACATACTCCAAATCCTTACATTTGTGCATTCCTATATTATTCATCTGAAGAACCTCAAGAAAAAGGAACTTTTCTACAGTTCTACTTCTGAACCTTGCATTACTTGTACAGGGCTGCAGACACTGCTAAAATACTTTCTCTTAATAAAAACACCTACATGTTACACTTAGGGTCATGCTATGCTTTCATGTTATAGGCGCAGCAGGAAAATCTAAAACCGCTAATGTAACAGGGATTCTTATTTCATAAATAATTAAAAAAAAACTCAACATAGGGGGTACATAAATTTCTCCAGCAGAACATGTTGTGACAAACAAACTCCTATAAAACAATATTTTCCTTCAAAATGTTTGCTAAGGATCACATAGGCGTCTTTCCTGCATTCTACTTTTCACGATCCGGACTATGCAACATCATTTTCAAAAGGAAAAAACCCTATTCTCTAGCTCTAATAAGGGCTGTCAGCTCAATTACACAGACTAGCTAATAAAAGACTAGCAATGCTCTTGCAAAACTGTAGGGAACAGCAACCTAGACTACTCATCCTTTCATAATTTCATTTAGACAGGATGGGCAGTAACATAGCATATTTTTCATCATTTTATTAATTCTAACAATTTTAAAACAGTATTACAGAATAGCCAATAACTGTCTCATGGCCATTTCCTAGACAGCTTAGACAGACTCAAGAAAGAGTGAGAAAAAGAAGAGAGAAAACATAATTTTGCCTACCCTTAATTTGTAGAGGAGCTAACCTCCTTCCCCCATTTTGACAGTAGGAAAACCTGAAAACAGGTTTACCTTCTGTCAACACTATTTACCCCTATTTGTGGCAACTGGGCACAAACAACTTGTAGGACATATCATAGAAAGTGGCTATTTTCTGATTCAGCCTAACACAAGCACATTGAGTACTGTAGAAAGCGTTAATAACCAATTTACTAATTCCTTCAGCAATTGTACTAGATTAACATGAGGGCGCAAGAATGCAAACTAAAATCCATTTCCTCCTTATCTTAGCCCTTGCACAGTATTCTTTAAACTAAAACCATTATTTTTATATACATGGCAAATCAATGCTCTACTCAAGGCTGCTTTTCCTTCGTTTCATATGACTGCGCAAAACGTGCGTTTGCCAAAAATAGGAATCAAAGCTTCTCTTCCTCTCTCTGCGCTGTCATCTCCTCTTTCAAAAACTTTTCGGAGGTCGAAGTGTCCAAGCAAACCTTACCCTTCCCCCTGCTAGATTGCTAAATGCAGATCTCCGACCTTTGACCCTTTTCACCAGCTGTCCATTTTTGTTTGCAAGGCTTTCCATGCGGTCTTTGCAATTCAAAGCAACTCTGGAGAATCACAGCTGAAAGGCAGTCCTGTCCGGTGTGTTTGCCAGTAATTTAAAGGTAGGATAATAACGTCTGCTGGTTTCTGTATACTTATTTTCATTTGTGTACAGTGTGTTGGGTGCAGTAGGTCAGCTGTTTATTCTATACTTGCATGTATACTTTATTGAAGCCTCTGATCAGTTTAAAAATTGCCCTGAGTGGCAGAATTGCTTTTAAAATAGTGACTTTTGCTCAATTTCGACTTTGGTGGTAGGGGCACTTAAAAATGAATAACCTACAATATTTTGGCATATTAGGGATCACCAACGGTGTCCTCTAGATATCCCAGAGATGGGGGATCAGAAATGTATAAGGTATACCCTTAAAAAATAGGTTTTTATATGCCTAGATAAAGTGAAATTTCACATTGTACTCCCCACATCATGGTAAAGTGCTACTCAAATCCAACTTTGATGCTAGGAGCTATATATTATTCACAATATGATTATCAGACATTACAAAAGATCAAAAACAATTTTATGGCAATTATTTTTAAGAAACATTTTTTCCCTTCATAGAATCAAAATTCTCCTCCTTTTTTTTTTTTTTTTAAACTAATGATCACAAACCCTTTTGATGGTTCCATATATGAAAAGCAAGCCTCATTCCTTTCCTATCACCTTTAAATGTATTCATTTATAATACAAAGCACAGAAGCCTTACTAAAACTGAAAAAGTCTGCGCCACTTTTAAAGGACAGTTATTATTTAACAGCAGAACCACAGATGTACTTGTTAAAAGGCATTAAGAAAGGAAATCCCTTTTAATCTTTTCTCCGTTATCCAAAATAATGAAACTGTCTTTTCTAACTTATAAAATCAGCAGTTTTTAATGCACGCCTTTATACCGTGTTTGCACTAACTGAAAATCTAGTCGACTCGGCCTCATGGCTTGGGACCAAAAATAGCCATGTGTTGTTGACACAGCTGTGTTCTGACCAGCAGGCGTCAACATCTCACGCTTTTCAAGCCAGCACAAATCTATCGTTCTGTAATGTGGTGTTTATTTCAACAATAACCAATTCACTCAGATAATATGAATGGCTTTCAATATTAATATATAAGGATAATACTGTAACATTTTGCATTTTAGTCCTAATTGTGTGAAAGCACACAAATTCGTTTTTTTTCCTACCTATCTATGAGGCCTATTTTATTCCTATTGAATGTAAATTCTGATTTATCTGTACCAGTGTGGCAATTTGCACATATCTATAGTTTCTTACTTTATCAAGTTTAATGGTAGCGTGCAGCTATTTAGCATATGTTACATTATTCATTCCCTAAATTTAAAAAAATGTAGTTTTTTTAAATGACATTTGCATAACAGAATGACAACAAAAACCAATTTTAGCTCATTCCAGACATTTTCAGAAGGGGTCATACACTCATAACACACAACACAGCGCGCTTAATGCTAGCCATTCTTACACAAAAAACATAGTCTATTTTACTGAAACAAGCCTACAGACTGTACGCAAAACCAAACTATTTGTAAATACTAATTGTAAGTCATATTTACAAGAAGAGCTCTCAAAAGTAGTCCAAAAGACTTCCATGTTCAAGAAGCCAAAATACACCAAATTCGCCAGTTTTGGCTGGTAGAACACTCAAAAGCGCTCTGCATATCACCACTTATGAATGTTACTAAGTGCACAGATCAGGATCCGTTTTATGTACATATTTAGTTCCATGGGGTACTTAGTCACCAAGAAAGAAATATCTTTTACTATATCTAAACCTATTTAGGTATCCCCTCTGAGGGGAGTCAACTGAGTACTTACTAAATCCCTATTGGTACCTCCAAAACAGCAACACTTTCTGCGAAGTGTGCTAGAAACAGGCATGCCAAAAATAGTGCAGAATATGCAGTATTATAATCAAAGTAGCGCTTAAGGTATTCTTCGTACGTTGCGCTGTTCAAACAATTTCAAATAGAGAAAAATCTCCTCATTACCTGCCTATATGTATTGCAATGCATATATAACTTACAAAACAAATTCCAAAATTGGCCAATCATACAAACAAAGCCACAGTAAGTGTTACTAAAACTACCTTACCAATCAAAGGCATCAAACCAACAGCAAGTGCCGCAAAACGGCTCTTACCAATCAAATGGTGTCCAGGTTCCAACTGCCAAGTTCTCAAATCGACCAAATGGTCACTGCACGGCGAATCAACAAAAGAGATCTCAGTCAAGGACCGGCGCCACCGGGATGGTCAGATCAGAAAGAAAGGAAAAACGCCATGGGTGCCAAGACTCAGGTCTCCTCAGGCAGCGATCGCGTCCAAGAGCGAGATTCCAATCCTTCATCTCGACCAGTCCTTCGGGCATCCGAGTCGCTGATGAGTCCCACGTTGGAAGCGCCAATTTGTAGTAGTGAGCCTCAGCAAGGCCTACCAGTGCTTAGGGGTTCACCCTTCTCTGCACAGAGTCCTCAGACACTTAGGAAGAAGTTGGCATAGAAACTGGAATAAGAAAGACAGAGTTTATTAAACCTCATGAGGTGGAGCTAAATTCGCACATCACCCTTCAGTAATGCATGAAGTAGCACACTGAATGGAAGGACCATGGTCCTTTTTACCCACACAGGGGCTCAAATGAAGGCGGTACAAACACAAATGCTGGTTTTAGATACATATAAGGTCATACAGAAAATGCACAGTCGACAAGTGGGTGGAGCTAACAGTTTCTACTTCTAGGAGACACATCCTGACATTTATAAACTCGGAACAGCTGCAAGCTCAACTGAGCATGTGAAAAGCAGGAGGAACTAAATATAACTTGTCTCTAGGCAGATTTCAAGAGCAGTTAACAGGAAGGTAGGACAGAGCACATGGTGAGCACATGGCAGCACATGGCAACCAAAATGGCTGCCAGAAATACAAAATGGTTTCCACAAAGCGGACAATTTAGCCTCTAAATACAGGCTGTCTTTAGCCAATGCTTAACTTAAGTGCTGCCAAATTACAACAGGAGCATTGGGGAGCGGCGTGCTGATTTCCTTCTATTAGAGTTGGCCCGTACATGAGATAAGCTGAGGCCCTACAGTCCCACATCACCACATATCACTAGACGTAACTTGATATAAGCCGATTAAGCGATAAAGCAAGTGGAGATAGGAGCCAAGCAGGCACGTAAGCTTGTAAATTAGAGCGAGATGACCACCAGAAAATTGCGCTCAGGGTGCGTGCTCTCCTTATCACCAAGCCATCCTCATAAATTGAGAAGATCGTTTAGTGGTACCAGACAATTACAGCATCTCTGTTATAAATCTCACCCTGTTATAACTGGCTTTTTCCGTAAGATACCCCAGACCACGCCTGAGGTGGTAGCAGCAATTCAAGAGGGACAAACGTTTAATTTCCTTCCTGCATCGTCCTCTTTGTTGCCTTCTGCGGAATCCCAGGTGCAGTCTTGCGAAGGGACCCGAGCCTGGGCTCAAATCTCTGAAAGAGTAGAGGATGGTCCTAGAGAGCAATCGCTTGAAGTATCCCCCTGTGTACTTGCGGACCCCGATCCTTTTGTCATCCAGCAGAGTCAGCCAGTCACTCTATTAAATAAGACAAGGCAGTCAATGCAGTCAAGGGAAGACTGTACGTCTGAGGCTACACCGGTTGTTTCACCAGCTCGGGGGGACACCTATAAGGGACCATGCTGGGATGGCAGTTCAGATAATCGCCCGGGTGATACTCCCATGGTAGAGAAAGTAAAGTTTTGTGAAGACCCAATTTTAGGGGAAGACTTTACACTCCCGGATATTGATATAGAAGCACAGACAAGGGACTGGGGAGACCATCATGACCTTATGCACAAGGTTGATCAGCTAACGAGCGGACTCAGGGGAAAAGACACTCCAATAGTAAGCTCCTCTCCTAGGCGTCTTTCAATGCCTTTGTTATACTGTAGTACCAGTAATTTGTTCAGGTACTTCTATGGAGTCTGTCCATGATGTATTTTTGCCTGGCTTACAAGCAAAATGGGGAAATGAGAGGGAGGGTGTGCCTTCAGAATATCTTGTTTGTATCGAAAAATCTTAAATTCTATATTGTCTTTACTAGAGAAATCCGTGTTGAGCTCTGATCACATATTGGAAATGATTTCCGTAATGTTATTCGAAGTGCAAAAGGTAAATAAGTCTGTTACCACACCTCTCTCTACGACTCATCCCTAGATGGGAGAACGGCCAAATGAGAGGCCAGTACCACACGCCCCCTCGGGAGAGTCGAGAGATGCCTCCGTTCAGGCAGAAACTCCTCTTTTCCTGGTGCCCCCAATAGCTTCTTTGTGTAACCTCGAAGACCACCTTGAAAAGCTTTCCTCTGTTCAAGAAGGTCAGAAAGGGGGGCGCCGGAGCAGTCGAGAAAACTAGGGGCCATATCGAGCAAACCAAGCAGGTACACTCCCCTTTATTGCCAGGGAAGGGAGGACAGAAAGTAGGTAAGAGGGATAGCCCAGCAATAAATCATAAGAGGGAAAACATGAAAAAGAAACATAAAAAAACGAGACGATTTTCTAAACGAAAAGCGTCAAAATTGCATTTTTCCCGGATTCTGGAAGGCCAGAGCGATACTCACTTAATAATGGAGAAAGGACACCCCAAGCCACCATTAGTAGATGGTAACCCAAGAGAACCTTCCAGTGCGCCTATGGTACCAGGGGGGAGTCTAGGGGACCCGGGACCGGTAGTACCTCCACTAACCTGGTTGTCGCAGCCCCTTCAGGCTACCCATCCCTTCTTGATTAATGAGATTGCTGATCCATCTGGAGGGGAATTGCGAATTGGACATGGGGTTCCCTTGCCACAGACAGGGTCAGGGGTCACAGAACCCGGGATGGATGGTAACCTAGAGGGAAGGCCCCAATTTCCAAGTGTTATGCAGGCTGGGCTGAATAGAACCCCCACAGAGACCACATATTCATTCATTAGAAATACTGAAGTATCAACTTCTAATATTGTCTCACATTTCAACATTCAACCACATGGTGATACACAAGCTGTCAGCTTTATCGATAGGGCCCCTTTATGGATCCCCTGGAGGGACGCTCCAAAGAAAATTAGTGGGGTACAGACTGGCTTATCTTCAATCGTGGATTTCACCTGGCTATTTGATAATGAATCCACTCCGGTAAACAGAGGATTTATCCTCAGTCTGTGTTCGGAATTAGAGGCATTAAAGTTGATAGCAAGTAAGGATATTCTAAATGTGATGATCAATGTACACGACACTACTCCTTATTCTAGGGTCACTTTTGGTTCCTTGATAGTGGCCAATCTGGTTTTGCAGAATTGTGAGCATGTTTTGAAACGAGGGCTCGACATAACACCTGTTAGAGAATATGATGAATATCAAACTGTGGGTTCTAAAATTCATCATTTGAAAGCTCCTAGGGCTATTCATTCAGTGGCGTTAGATGCGTTGGGCCCTGATACTGAGTATTCTGTGGGTAATTCCAAAGATATAGTGGTCTCCGTGGACAGGAGGGGACGCTCAATAAATTGGGTGTCTGGTGTGGTAGTTGCCCCTCAGTCCCCGGATTTAGAAGATGATTCTGCCCAGTGAAGCTGGATAGCAAGAGTTCTGAATAATACCCATCCGGAAGTAGTAAGGAGTGCTCCGCTGAGGTAGCCTGGGTGGGCTACTCCTGTCCTGGAATATGGCCGGTCTGGGTCCCAATGAAAAGAAACTGAATTTTTTTAAAACTCTGAACCCCTTAATTATATGCTTACAAGAAACGTGGTCCTGCAAAGTGTTTGAATGCGATGGCTATTTTGTTTATTCCTGCCACGCCAAGCATTCTAAAAGGGGACACGCTAGTGGGGGGTCTCCATTCTGCTGAAAAACTCCATTAGTTGGAATCAGAAGGTTTTCTGTCACCCCTCAAACCTTTGTATATGTGTGAAGCTGACTTGTTTGGGAGATTCTGGCAAGTCCACCTCCTTCCTTGTGGCAAACCTGTATATCCCTCCTGGGAGAAATTTTGATCATTTTTTGAGCGAATTGTTTTTTTTTATTCAGGATATAGCCTTTAGGGAAGAATGCACCCTAGTGACAATAGTGGGGGATTTAAATTTAAATGCCAAAATTTTGAACTCTGCTTCGTGGATATATGCCAATTCTGATAAAGAGGAAATCTGGCATATTCCCGAGATTCTACTACCAAATAAAATAAAAACAGACAAACGGGGTTCCTACTGCTTGATAGCATCAGAAGTTTAGATTTGGTTATTCTAAACAGGAGAGTGCCTGCTGACAAAATAGCACATTTTACTTTTCACTCTCAACACACTCAGAGCGTTTTAGACTATGTGATTGACTCCTATCAAATGTTTGGGGTTTGTGACAATTTTTTTGTCCTCCCGTCGATATGGAGTGATCATAGTATAGTGAGTCTGAAAGTGGCTTTTGATCTACCCATACTGGATCCAGGGAATTTTGGTCAGGGCATGGCTACTTTTAATAAAGCAAATGGTCGGTCCTTTTGGATGCAAAAAAACACCCTTGAAGTAGGCTCGATTGTAAAGAAGGCTTACGTAGAAAAGCAGTGTCTTGCTCACGCCAATATTATTCACTTCTTTGAGGCCCAAATGGAGAAGATATGTAACTTAAGTTCTATATCTTCTGAATCTCGTTTGCCCAAACTGGGTATGTCCCTTTTGATACCTCTAAATCAAGCCATTAACCGTCTTGTCCGGAAACAGAATATACATTTCCTTATAGATCGGCAGCAGGAAATTAATCGCCTTAGGCGAGTAAGAAGACGTCGCATGCTCAGTGGAAAAAGGAGGGAGCTTGATGCTAAGTGGATTGGGCTGAGGGAAGCCGCAAGGGCAAAAAATTCAAGAAAGTATTGGCACCTGATCGCGGGATATTGCGATTCTAGGCAAAGGGCTCCACCCATACCGATTCCAGAGAAGGATTGGGTGGACTATATCTCCCTACTATATAAAGACAACAGCCCAGTTTCTCTCGTGATAATTGACGGGGTTAAATCCACTGTTACTGAATTAATTGAATTTGGCCCCCTGTTAGGAGAGTAAGTGGTAAGCTATATAAAGAATGCCAGAACCTCCGGTGCCCAAGTGCCGGAGGGAATTCCGTTTGTATTAATCAAAAAGGAGCCAGATGCATGGGGTGATTTTTTAGAGCCTCTGTTTAACTGTTGTTTTTTTACGAATAAACTCCCCCTGTCTTGGAAGGGGAGTATTATAGTCCCGCTGTATAAAAAGGGACCGAAAACTCTGCCGGCCAGTTTTAGACAGATTGCCTTGCTGGACGCCTCAGGTAAACTATTCGCAAAAAGTATATTATGTCATCTTCAACAATGGGCGTATGATCAGAATATTTTACCACCAGAACAAGCTGGTTTTAGAAAGAATCATGGCACCCTGGATAATATAGCGGTTGTCCAGACTATTGTGGAGAAATATGTTTTCTCACGGGGTATGTCAGTGTATACAGCCTTCATTGATTTCTCCACAGCGTTTGACAGAGTGGACCGCCAAACGCTGTGGAGAAAGCTTCTTCTTCTTGGCATACCATATCATCTCCTGGGCCTTATTATGTAATTACATACAGATACCTGGTGCCAGGTTCTGATGGGAGGTTCACGGGGGTTATCTTGCAAAATTAGAACACACAATGGGCTCAAGCAGGGTTGCTTATTAGCACCCCTCTTGTTTTCCTTGTATATTGCTGATCTCCCCGGCGCACTGAATTCGGTGAGGGGGGATGCCCCTAGAATCGGCACAGTGTCCGTTGGCTCTCTATTATACGCCGATGATTTAGCAATATTTGATCTAACACCCATTGGCTTGCAACGTCGTCTGGATGCCCTAAGTAAATATGCAGAGGCCCATTTCCTGAAAATTAATATTGCAAAGAGCAAGATTTTGGTCTTCCGTAAGAAGGGGCTTAGAATAAAAAGATGTCTAAAATGGATGCTTGGCTTCGAAAAATTGGAATTAGTCGATTCGTACCTATATTTGGGGAAGGTTTTTCAAAAACAGGCCGAGATTTGGAGCACATTAAACACTGTGTTAGTAAGGCTGTCTCCCAGGCGAGTGCATTAAACAGATTTTCTAAAACTTGCGGGAGACGTCACTTCGGCCATGTTTTATCAGTTTTTAAGGTTAAAATCCCTCCTTCACTAACATATGCTGCCGAGGTATTGGATATGATCTATTGGCTCTCCTTTGATAAGGCGAAAAGACGAATCCTGCGTCAAATTTGCAATTTAAATTCTTTGGCCGCTTCACATGTTCTACGTCTCGAATTTGGTTTAGCTTCGTCCTTTATTTTATCCTTGGCGGCGTCTCTGCGGTGGGGAAATTCCCTCTTTTGGGGGGAGGAGGGTACACTTAGGGCTGCCCTGAGAATAGAAATTTTTGACAAACTAAAAGATCAATCAACGTTTTTTAGATCTTTTGTAGTTGCAAATGAAACATTTGGTCTTGGTTTGAACCCCGTTTCTCCTATGCCCAAGTCTATATTGAAACAGCTTTTAAAGAAGTCTATACCCTCTATTAGTTTGCCTAGAGATGTCGTCTTTAGTCAATCCAGGTCCAGTAATGAGGTGGTCAGTGGGAGTGCCTTGGGGAATAAACCACAGCCTTATTTTTCTTGGAATATCCCTCACGGGACTAGAAGGCTGATACTCCTACTGAGACTTAACCTGCTGCCTCTAAGAGAAGTCACTGGTATCTGGGATAAAATACCAAGGGAGAAAAGAATCTGCGAAATGTGCCAATTACAAATTCAAGATCTAAATCATGTTTTATTTGTATGTACAAAGTTGCAAAGTGCTAGGCAGGTGTTCTAAAGCCATTTTTTATCAAATTCAATATTTACTCTGCCCAGGAAGCGAGATCTCTGGTTCTATCTCCCCCGAATGAAATGGTTTGTCATAAGATATATCAATTTTTTAAAACATTTCTGTCTATTTATTAGGAAAAATGTTGTAGTAATTTTATCTCTATGTTATAATATGTGAGTTGATTGGATATTTGATTGTCTTATGTATTTATTGTACTATTTGCACATTATTCAGCACGCTCGATATAAGAATTACCCTTGGGAGGTAGTGATGTATAAAGGAAGAATTTTGTATTGTATGTAAAGTTTGTCTTTTTTAATCTGTTGATGTGTTTTTGTGGACCTCCGTCGGAGTTCCAAAACAAAATAAACAAATTGAATTGCATTAGTTTTTGGCGCTGCCTCAGCTTTGTAAATCTGGGGCAGCACCAAAAAGCAATGGGAACTGTGGTGGAACGCCCACAGCAACACCCATTGCATGCTCTTTTGCCACAGAGGAATGCGGCGGAAAGGGGCATATTTACAAGGTGGCTTTAAGCCACGCAAAGTGGCTTAGCACCATCTTTTAAATATGGAAAATAGTGCTGCACCGCCGAAGCGTCAAAAAAAGTGAGGCTCTGGTAGCGCTGAGGGCTTGTAAATGTGCCCTGCAGTTCTTTAAGGAAGAGCGATCATACGAACAATCGATAATTGCACAATACGTCAATGAGAAATCCCTCCTTGATTTTTATTCTGATGATCAACTCTGCCTATTACAGTAGACTGACATTTTCTCATGGTGTACTGTTCTGTATGCAATAAAGCACCCAAAACTTCATAATCAGTATATTGTAACTTACAGAGAAGTTCCATGATCATACAGTGGCACGAGGACGCAGGATTATGCGTGGTGAGGTCATGGAACGCCAAGGGGCTTCTGATCGACTCATTGCTTACATTAGGATGTTTTCCATTCTTTATGAAAAAAGATTCCTCAAAAATAAACCATTAGCACACTCAACCTGCGCCCTTTTTAGATGAATGGTTTGCTCATAATATAAATCAATATAAAATGCTACAGCAGTTACTGAGCTTTTGAGCCCATTGTTAGGCGAGAAGTTTTGGAGAGTAAATATCAGAGACACAAGTTTCTACTGGTTACTAATAGCCTTTCTTTTCCATGTTTATGCTGTAGAAGCAAGGAAGGCCTTTTGAGATGGATACAGATTGGAGCTAGAGGTTTCTTATAGAAACAAATGACTTAGGGGAACAAATGAAGGGCAATGGGCTTAGGCTGCTGTGCAGTTTTTAATCAACTGTCCCTCACATAAGACAATTAATTACGTTGCCAGCATTTTTGTCAGGTATTTCGCCACACACAGTGCATTGGCCCGGACAACCAGGCACTATAGAAGGTGAGAGAGCTGGTGTACACCACCGAGGATGCAAGGTGGCAGGTAAAGTTAGCCACCTAAGCCTTCTTGACTCTCCAAATAGATGTGGACCAGTAGCCAAGCCTAGCTCATTATAGCCAGCTTAGGGTGAGTCCAGGTACAATACAACACACTTGTTATAGTTGCAACAAAGATGTGAATGTTGATCCAGAACTTGTGAGTACACAACAATTTAATACCTTCAAATATAAAAATGTATTCAGAGTACAAATGAAAATTTAAAGTACACGGAAATCAATCTACAAATGTGAGACAATGCACTGGTAGAACCAGCGGCCCCGGCTATCAACGCTGTATACAGATCTCAGTCGTTAACTGATAGCAATTGCTGATTGATAGCGATCAATTGCAAAACAGAGGCTTGCAAACCTCCAACTAAAAGTGAGGTACTTTGTTACGAGTCTGTAACCTTTATAGTTTGTGATGCTTATATCCACAAGCACATCGGAATGAAGAAACAAAGCAAAAAGGAATACACATGATTGTAAAATGTACCTTGTATCCCTGTAACCTTCAAGCAAAGTCAGTGTCACGGCTTTCAGGAGCTCCTGAGTCCAGTGAGGTAAGCATACTTCCATGGATTAGGGTTAGTGGTGTAAGTCACCTGAAATAGGACTATTTAACCCCTTCGATGCTCGTGACGGAACCCAGCCGTCATGAGCCATGGGTGGCCTGTGCGCATGACGACTGGGTTCCGTCACGACCACGCCCGCGATTGGAATGTCCAGCACCGGGCTGGAATTCCTGCCGCAGGCAAAGTGTTAACTACATGGAGGCCCGAAATGTTCCAAGCGAGTGGCTCCTCACCAAAGGGAACCGCCCTTGATGATGAATGTGGGCAGACTGCAGTCCGACTCTTAGGAATGGTTGTGCCCCCCTAAGCAGAAAGGTTTGCATGAGACCATGCAAATCTCTCTCAGCCTGGCTAGCTGCCAAGCCATCCAGGAGGTAGCTCCAAACTGCAAAATCGACAAGGTCATAGAGCAAAATAGGAACAAAAAAAGAAAGGTTGGCACAGAGCTGGAATGTGCTTGTGAAGCAGAGTCACATACATTTGTAGCAGTAGTTTCATGGACAGCACTCTACTGGCCTCTGGTGAGGGTTCAAGAGGACTTCAAAGGGTCTTTGTATGCCTTGGATGTGCAGGAGGCCTACACACATGCACGGTCATCAGTATAGTTAGAGACTAAAGTGTTAGAAGGAGCCTTCAGGCTTATTTCTAGTCAGGAGGAAATTGGCAGCACTTAAGACCACGTTTTGGAAGCCCAAACAGTAGAAGGGTCCACTCTGCATCCAGGAGGTGTTCAACAAGTTGCAAGAAATTTCCAGCTTATGTGTTCAGCTTTACATACTTTGATCATGACTCAGGGCCTTGAGTCAGGGCATCCTCCAAGTTCAAAAGAGCCAATCATTCAGGCTGCCACAGAACTTCCCTCCTCAGAGAGACCCTCGGTATGTCTTCCTCCAAGCACTGAAGTCGTTACTGCTTTTTTCAGATGACAGGGCACACCCTTAAGGGGGTTTCTCTGGCTGTAATACTGAAGTTTTCCCTTAAAAAGCCCCTGAAAGGAAAAATAGCCGGGAATTTGAACTTGGGATTGTCCTGGGTACGCAGCATCCCTTTCCATCTAGCAACTCTCAGTGTTACAAATTGATAGCTATGGATATTCATAATGATGTGCACCAATAGTGTTCACAAATTACAATGGTCAATATTGCAAAAAGGTTATGCAACATTCCAAGCATTACAAACACTAAACAGGGACCCTCCATCTCACCCAGGCATATGGGGTTTAATTTACAAGAAGAGTTGAGTATGTAACTCCACTGGATGCAGGTACTGCACCTCAAAAATTGTAACATGTAACACCAGCCAGGGCTTGTGCAAAAGTGGTCAAGAAGGACTGTGCTATTGAGACCACAAGGTGGAGAGACATATGGGGGGAGGGGCTCACTCTCGGGGCACACCAAGGAGTGGCCCATAGGTGCCTCAATTTGCAGCCCTCTCAGTATCAGCACCCCAAAATCCCTTTCCCACAGCCTTTCTATGGCGGTCGGACTGCCATAGAGAGGCTGTAGGGAATGTGCATCGTCATCCCCACGGCGTTGCCTGAGTAGGCCCACCTCCATTTTAGGGATTACGATCCACCCTCCACCTCGACGGATTCCCCCTCGCAGGCATCGGTCAGACCGCCTGTATCCTAATACGGCGATCGGACTGATGCCTAAGATGTGGGGCGGAACGCCACCGAGGAACTGTTGGATGGCCTTCGGCCCGATATCGTAATGGGGCCCAAAACTTTCACATGCCTAAAAAATAATCTGACCATGTTTAAGGTAATCTGCTGCTTAAGTAAACAACTCTAATGCCCTTGGGCAAACTTTGAACTATCTAAAAACTGCAAAAAAAAGACACCTTGCAGTGCTACAATTTTGTGAAACTCTTTTAGAGGAGCTGCATTTGACTTCACAGTGACATCTAGTAACACCTTGCAGTACCACAGCGGTATTAAATACTTTTCAAGCAGTTGCCTCTGACTCGAGAGAGACATCTAGAAATGACAGTGCTTCTTGAGTTAATAGGGGACATGGCACATGAAGCTGCCTAAAAGTTTAAATTGATGACCAATATGTTCATAATATGACGGGCTGAGCTGCTTCAGGTAATTGAATGATAGCAGTACATATGGATGTCTTAAAGACCAAAGGTGAAATTCCTGGCACAGCTTCTTTAGAACTGTAAATCAGAGGATTGTCCACTAGAATTAGAAAAGCCCTAGAACATCAAGAATGCACCTTGCATAAAGTATTAGGGCTGGAAAATGCAGTGAATTTTTTAGGGAAATTAAACAATAATACTCAACACTCTCTACAGAGTCAAGTGTCTAGGTCCAGAATTTCGATTCCACTTATGACAGGCAATCCACATCAGTCCAATTTTACGGTAAGAAAAAAATACTTTATAGTTTACATTTTTGCATTATTAAAATTGCTCGTAGTCAACACATTTTGTTCAACATGATCTTCTTCAGAGCGCAATTGTGGTAGCAGTCAGTGGTTCTAATGTACAGAATACACCATTAATTATCTCTCCTGAATGTTTCTCTTAATGTTACACTCATTCACCATTGGTTTGGTTTCTACTATTTGTACAATTCCTTTACGTGTCCAGTTTCACCATATTCTTTGCACAGTCATGTGATGACACCTGGTTTGACCCATGCACTCTCAGTGTGGAGAAAAAAATATGCGCATTGCTGGTTGATATACAAATAAAATGTCAGTGCTGTATGATGATTTGCAAGTGCTTTGAATTAAAGTGTTAAGACACTGTTATTGCTTTAGTTTGCCCCAAGAGTGTATGGTTTGGATTAAGTGTTGCTGGTGCAGTGTGATTGGTTTGTTAAGTTATGTAGTTACTCTCCTGTAACAATGAATGCTGCTGGAGGTTCTAGCTTAACAGCATTGTGAGAAATCCAGGAGTCTAGGTAGTTGGGGAGCTGCATAACCTCTGTAAATTTGGAAACTAGGAGGGACAGTTTGTTTGCAGTTGCCAGTTTTAAAGGCATCATGTGTGTTTAGGGTTGTAATATTAATGGTTGGGTGCAATATGTGTTTGGTAGGGTGCATATTTAGCACTATTTGATTAAGTGTGAATGTTTCGAGAGTGAGTACAGATTGGGGTGCATAATATTTGTTTGTTGATTTTAGAATGTTCAATGATTTTATATAGGAATACATGTATGTGACAAATGGCAATCTCTATTTCATAGGTCTGTTAAAATATCAAAACACATGGATAGAAGACAGGGTAGCTTGTGCAGCCTAAGATGGCAAGCACAATGTAAGCTCCATCCTTATCTGCTTCTTCAATTATTTTAGAAGCCAAATTGAGGCTATTTGGCAACCTCTTGCTGTGCCTGCAGCGATGTCAAGCTCACTGCTCCAGATTTTTGTAATTTTCATTGGATTTTCGGCCACTGGGTGCTGATAATTGTGAACAGCAACTTCTCTCAGGTAAGTGTGTGAGAGGAGGGCTCGCAGAGGTGAGGAGACATGCTCTGCAACTTCCCCATTTTTCTTAAAGGTGCTGCAATAATATTTTCTGCTCCTTTTTAGGTCTCGCCTAGCGTTACAGCGCGCATGCGCTGCTCGCTCTGCGAGACATATTGTGGTAAAGGAGATTTCAGAAGGGGACTTGAAGCCCCGCCCATTATTTTCATTGGCTGGCGTCATCGTTTATGGTAAACGGTGGCCTCCGATTGAAAATGAGGCTTCTTTGTTACCGCCCTGTCTCCTTTTGGGACGGCCCATCCGGACTGGATCGTTTGCTTGACGGCTGTCATGAGGGTATATCTTATCTAAAGGAGGCGTATAGTGACGGATCATGTTTCCGAAGTTAGTCTGTGAGCTCTACTTTCTTTAATGAGTTTTTCCCACTGCAGGCACGCACAACACGCATGGCGTGCTTTCACTTTCCTAGCAGACCATCACTTGTTCTCACAATGCCGACAGCTTGTTCTAATTAGCTTTCACTTTCGTGCTTTTCGTTTCGCGGCCGCGCTTGTTAAAGCCTCCTCCCCTACCCCTTCCTTCCCTCCCCCGGCTCCTTTGTGCCTCTTCCAGGAGCCGGCACGGGAGGAGACGCACAACTTAAACCTTCAGTTCCTCGCGGCACGGGAGGAGAGGCACAACTTAAACCTTCAGTTCCTCACCGGTTCTGTGTTTAACCCCGCTTGGTTCCGTGTTTTGTTGCAGTTTAATATAGCGCGAACTCAACCAGAAGGAGGCGTGCTTTACATGAGCACCAGTTACATTACATAAGGACCAGAATTGTTGAGAGACGGTATAAATATATAAACGGCTATCTCGTTTTTTTTTTTTTTTTTACGTAGCCGCTAGACGAGTGATGGGTGCATACGATAGTTCATTGTCTCCAATGAGAACCGATAGGTAACGTAAGTGGTGTATTCTTCATTAGAGTAAGAGGAAGAGAATGGTGGCCAACCGAACGAATTTTAAAGCGGCGAGCGCACCAGCGGCGACTTGCAAAATGGGAGGCTGGGTAAAGAACCAGCCCCATCTGTGACAATGCTAAACAGTGACCAATCAGAGTTCGAGGCAGGGAACATGGCAGCCAATAGAATAAACACTAGGCGGGTACTTGGTCTGGCGCTCAAAGGGAGTTTTTTCTGTGGTGTGGTGGGTGCACGCGCTCCGGCAGTTGGCTGCAGCTGCTGCGGAGACCGGAGCAGTAGCATCCACCATCATTGTCCAACCCCTCCAAACAAGGAGACGCCATGCTGCAGGACAAGGAATACAAGAATGAATCGGCCCTATTGCTGGGCAAGTAACAAGAGGAACAGCTGAATAAGGAGGACAACTATGAGGGGAATGTCTATGAGACCCAGGCCAAGCGGCTCAAGACCGATGAAGACAGCGAGCAGGCGGCCTACGTTACGCACTAGGACGACAATCGGCGAAACCACCGGGTGAGTGGTCTGGGGTAACCTTGCCATGCACATCCAATAAACTCCCTGGCCGAAGGCTGAACACAGGGTCGCTGCTGTCGGTGTCATGGGAGGTACTGATAAGGGGAGAGGGGTAATGGAGGACTTGAGCGCAGGGACACCTAGGCGGTTATATGCATTGTACTGGCATGAGAAAGTAAATGGAGGGGTTCTGCTTCTATGAGTGGTTGGGGGGTAGTACATTTCTCCCAATAATGGTGTTAGACACCTGCGATATTTGTTTTATATTTGAAGATTATCTTCTGCCCCATTCTACCCAGATCATAGTTTAGTGGCAGCCCTCATGGGGCACATCATGCTGCGATCCGGTATCAAAATGCCACTCCTGTACCCAGCACGGTTGAAAGGCGGCGAAATGGTGGTTTTCTTAATACATATTTAATTAAAAATAGCTGGCGGCTGCCATCTGTTCTCGGCCACCCTTTGTGGGCCCATGTTAATGGCGGTCGCCGGTACTGATACTAGTTTGGGTTTTATGTAGAAAAAGTGAATTTTGATAATATTCGCATGCTCTCCTCCATCTTTATTAGGCACCAGCGGGGTATTTGGGTTATTACCGTGGATCACCTAGGGCACCCCCACAATTGTGGTGAGTAGGGCGTACTTTGCTTTTCCTCGTTCTGTGCCAACCTTTGCACTCTTGCTCCACAGGATTTCACAGATACGATGCCAAAGCCGGCGCTGGCCCTGGGTGTTTATTTGTTCTTCTAGCCAACTCTTCAATTTACCATGGCTGCCACCCACTGTTGTTTCCTTCTCCATGGCGCACGGGTGGCTCTGCATGTAAACTGCAGGTTGGTCTATGGTTTATTGCCCCTCACAGCGTTTGCTCCACCGGCCAAGAACAAGGACTCCAGCAGTTTCCTCTTTAAAACTTAAAAAACAGCAAGGGTATCTGTTTGAAGTTTCTATTGCCATTGTAAATAACAATGCCTTTTATTTATGTTTTAAAAAAGAAAAAAAGAAAAAAATTGTCATTTACAATGTCAATAACTCAAACTAATGTCAATGCGAGACCTATTGCATTTCCAATGCTTGTTTTTAAAAGGCATAACTTATCTAGTTCTAATTTAGACATGAAGGCTATGCAGCACCTCTCTAATAAAAGGAAGCAATCTAATTCACCACCACCTGCTAAATCTAAAGTAGATGATTTGCATGAAGAGTCAATGGCAAAAAAACTTGGAAGAAATTCATGCAATCGTAAAAATACTGATGTTATCTGTTCTGACATTAAACACATTAAAGAGATTTAGTAGGGCTAACATGAAAGTTTCCGATAATTAAATAAAATAAGAAATAATAGAACCACAATAGATTATCTAATACCTCAAGTTAGTCAAATAGTGCCTATGAAGAAGAAGTATGAAGAAGATGCTGTTGAATTATTTGGAAATCACTAATATGACATGCATATCTGCAACTTACCAGACAATATTGAGGGTCATAATTGCAGAGCCTTCCTGGAAAATCTACTGCCAACATTCCTGAAAATAACATTTGCTGAGAAATTTGAAATTGATAAAGCTCATCACATACCACCATACATTGTAAACCTAATCAGTCTAATCAATCTAAAACCCGACAAGTTATATTTAAAGTGTTGCATCAACACCACCTCATATTGATAGGTAAAGTTCCCAGAGAGATACTCTCTTTGAGGGTGGAATGGAATAACATATATTTACACTTTGGAAAGGAAACAGTTGCATTACATAAGCAATTCTCTGGTTTATTCCCTAGACTCCAAGAAGCAAATATTGACTTTTTGACCCATCAGTCATGAAAATATAGAAAAATCATATATCTACATTCTCCTTCTCACCTTCAGATTTGTTACTTCTTCTTTATGCTCCAGCTGCTATGGATTCTCAAGCTTCGATAAATAGCACCTGATGCTTATTTACCTTTCCTTTGTAGCCGGTACCATACCACCCTATTTCCATCTTGTATTGTACCTTTGTTGTCTCAATGTTCCAATTAGTGTGTTCTTCCCTTCGGGGTTATATTTATCTTCTGTGTCTTGTTTTTTTGTTTGCTGTTATATATAGGCTACTTATTTGTTCATTTACTACATTTATATGTTGCTTAATATGTTCTTGTTGTTGTTCTATATCAATGCAACATAACTATAGTATGACTAATAGATATAATTAAAGATTGCTTCTTTAAGTGTCAAAGGTTTGTGCCATCCGGTAAAAACAAGGAAAATATTGGATTATTTGCATAAATGCAAAGTGGATATATAGGGGCTCATTACGATGGCGGGCGGACATCAGTCCGCCCGCCATCGTTGCGGTGCTGGGACCGCCTGCCAGACATGCAGTGGTCCCACCACTGCAATTAGGATGCGCCCGCCATACTGGCGGGCGCATCCAGGGAATTCAACATTGGGAACGGTGCTGCTGGCTGCAGCACCGTACGCAATGCTAAAATGCCATGCTGAGCATTTGCCTGCACTACGTGGCAGCCACCACGCGGTGCCTGCCATGCAGTGCAGGGAAATGCAGGGGGGTACCACCCCAGTGCACCCCCCCAACACAGAGGGGGCCCGCAACGGGCCCCCGAATCCAGCCTCCGCCTGTGTTTTCACGGTGGGATGACTGCCGCAAAAAGACAGGCCGAAAGGGATATCCTAATCCCTATGGCTGTGCCTGCAAGGCACCGCCGCAATGCTGGCCTGTGTTTTGGTTCTGCAAGGCGGGCAGAAAAGGATTCCCACCGCCATCCTAATTCGGCAGTGGGAATATCCTGTGTGATGGCGGAAGGACCGCCACCGCCGGGCCGGCGGTGGCGGTCCTTCCGCCATCCTAATCGGCCCCAGAGTTTCTACAAGAAACAGACATAGATAAAAACACTTTGCTTATATGACAAAAACATAGGGTGGAATTATAGTTTCATCAAAAGCACAGGGGCTCAAAAATGGTGTGGCTATATTTTTTCATGTAATCTTCAATTTACCATTTTACATCACAAAAATCACAAAATTATTCTGAGAGATGTTATGTGACTGTCCAAATACAAACTGATAAATGCTCACTTTGTTTAACATTTATGTTCCTGCACAAAATGATCTAAATTTTTGGAAATCAATATCTTAAGATATACTTAATATTGGGAATGTACCTCTTATTTAAGATGGAGACTTTAACAAGATCTTTGACCCACTTTTATATAGAATTTGTAGTATCCTGTATATGTATTTATCCTGTTGCTTTCTCCCTAGCGGCTCAGCCAGTGTGAATGTGCTGCGTGGAATGTTGGTGTGGTGATGCTGAATGAAATGTTTGGGTGCCTGTGAGTTGAGGTGTGACAGTTGGAGTATGGGCTGAGCAGCAGGCAGGCTGCTCCTGGTGAGGCTCCTTTACATGAACTTAATAACCTACAACTAAGACTAAATAAACCTACTTGAAATACATCTTGGCTACTGAGTTTCCTCATTACATCCTCATTTTAGCGACGATTTAAGTAAAAGAATTTCTGCGTGCTACAAATTAAGCTACAGAAAGAAGAGCTTTTAAAGTAAATTAAGAAAACTAAGAAAACTAAGAACAAGGATAGACACAGTGCCCTACAGTCTTCCAGCCCCACCAGTGACCTCTACATTCGTCGGCCCCCAGCCAGGGCATGTGTCTGCTTACATCGTTTTGATTCTCTTGTGTCCAGAGACAAGCCCTGGTGTGTTTTATGTATGGAGCCTGCTTCTGCTGTCAAGGAAACTCTTCCTGCCACACCATTTAACTCTCTTTCTGCACATCGGAATATACTTAGTATGTATATGGACATAAAATATCTTGCTGAGGACAAGGAGCCTGGACCTTTGTCCTTCTCAACGGACGGCCCCAGGCACAACAGTCATGCTCATTTTGGAGTTTCTGCATGAAAGGGGACAACTCCAGTACACTGAGCTTTTTGGAAAAGAAGCCGTCTCTGCTTATTCAACAGAAGTTGGTGGAATTTGCCCGACTTCTTTTCCTGGTGGCATTATGTCAAGTCAATGTTTTATGGGCTGTCTAGCCATCATGGGTTGCATTTAACAAGGCATTCACACCTTCAGCAAATTTCCATCAGTGCGCGAAGTGCACAAAGTTTTGACAGCATTGGTTGTTTAAATCTGTGAGTATTTTATGTCAAATTTCATTTTCAAGACGTAGGTATTTGAATTTTAAACAATTTGCCATGGTTGCAGCATGATTCATGCGCAAGGCTTACCTGCTGTAGAACACCAGCGTTGATGCTGACAGTTGCGGAGGAACCATGGAACGCCCAGGACAGGCAGCGGGGCTAAATGCGTGCTGTCCAACAACGTTTAGTACACGGACGCGCCTAGAGCCATCCGGCACCATCTCACGTACGTGCCGCCATCTTTTGTGCTTTCCAATCTTGCAGGCTGTCTCCCTGCTGTGCGGAGAGTCGATGAAGCTGCTGAGTTCTGGAGCTGTTTTAGCATGTGGCATATTTCTGCTCCAACAAAGTTATCACTGAAGCAACACTTGGACTTTCTATGGCAACCAGGTAAAGTCTCTGGGTCCCTGTTTTGTGCATGACTTCAGGGTTGCTAAATGTACAGGGAGGAAGATCATCTGTGGTTGAAGACCCTCTCCCTGTAACTGCCATAACTGTGTTCATCCCCAGACTATTGACTGTCTGTTTTCGATCCATCATTCAGCTTGGGGTCCAATTACCGCCTTGCCGTCTGGCTCTCTTGTTCCTCTTGATTCATGTCAGCTGGGAGTGCTACCTCTGGTACTTTGTTTTTCTCTACAGCCTGAAGAATTTTCACAGCAGTGTGCTCTCCAGCCAGTTGCTGCTGCAAATTGTACCAGTAGATATTCCTTCCCTCTGGGTGGTTTTTGCCAGAGTCATGTTGCCTGTATCATTGGTGGGGAGATGCTGTGCCATGTCATATAGTGCGTGTGTGGGAACTTTGGATTTGTCAAAGATATTCTTGTTGTGAGGGTATCTTCTCTGTACTCAGCCAACATGTCTTATTTACGGTGCATTTGTGATTCCCTATACTGTGCTTGTTACCTGTCCATCAGTGTCGCTTCTATGATTGGTGATGTTTATTTTTGAGTTTAGGAATTTCGTTCTGGTATGAGTAATACAGGGTTTCACCAATTATTGGTATGTGGTTTTTTTCTCTGGAGTACTTGGTTCCAAGAGTCAACACTTGCACAATTGTGGTGTTGTGCAAGATTTTCACATGTTACACTACATGGGTAGGTTGTGTACTGTATTTGTGATATTCATCCATTTCACTAGTGTTACTACATGCCCCTTACATGAGGGATAGCTATATGGGTGGCTTTCGCCTATATTTACACTTCTTGCTTTTTACCTTTACTTGAAGGATGGCTAAATGAGTGTTAGTCCCATTTCTACTAATCTATACTATAGACCCTTACATGAGGGACGTCTTTATGGGTTATAGTCCCATTTCTACAGGTTATATTACAAAACCTTACATGAGGGATGCCTAAGTGGGTACCAGTCCCATTTCTAATGATCATGTTTCATAGCCTTACATGAGGAATGTTTGGACGGGGTGTAAGTCACCCTGTGCTACACGCTTCTTTGTTTGACGGTGTATATGTCACCCTGTGCTACACGTCTTGTTTGACGGTGTGTAAGTCACCCTGTGCTACACGCTTTGTTTGTTGCCCTTAGGTTAGGTGCTGCTGTATGGGTTGGAGTCACCCATTTACACAGTTTTCACTACTGGTCCTTACTCTAAGGATGTTGGTTGGGTGTGAGTGTCACCTGTTGCTACAGGTTACCATACTCGCTTTTGTGGTTTTGTTGAGTGTGCTACACCCATTACTTTTATGTAATACATGTGTGTGTGTCATTCGTTTCCTATGGTTAGATCATGTCGTGCTGTGTTGTGCCTCTTCTCATGCCTGTCTGGCCAGTAGGTGTGGTTGGTGGTAGTCATAGGTGCGATTGTGTCGTTTATCTAACATGTTGTTTCTTCTGCCATATTTTTATGCCTTATGCCTTATTGTATGCAATTAATAGACGGGAAGGATGTGTGATGTAGATTCCTGTATATTTTACTATGCATCTTCTCAATTTTTCTTAATTTTTCCTGAATATTTATCTATGCATCTTCTTCATCTTATCTGGTACTTTTATCTATTGCATCTACTTCATTTCCTCTCGTATATTGTTCTGTGCATCTTCATTATATTTTTCTTTAATGCTTACTTTGGATTTTCATTGTATATGTATTAAGGCTCTTTCAGGTTTATGCTTTATTCCTTTTTGCATTCGTGTATTTTAGTATAATTTCTCCTTTTATGGTTCTTCTTGTTAAAACCTTATTCCGTTTTGCAGTTTCATTTTGTGGGGGAGGATATGATGTATCCTGTATATGTATTTATCCTGTTGCTTTCTCCCTAGCTGCTCAGCCAGTGTGAATGTGCTGCGTGGAATGTTGGTGTGGTGATGCTGAATGGAATGTTTGGGTGCCTGTGAGGTGAGGTGTGACAGTTGGTGTATGGGCAGAGCAGCAGGCAGGCTGCTCCTGGTGGGCTCCTTTACATGAACTTAATAACCTATAACTAAGACTAAATAAACATACTTGAAATACATCTTGGCTACTGGATTTCAGAATTACAGAGTTTCTACAGTTACATTTTATCCGGCAAAACCATATGCTCTACTTAATCATTCTCAGTCAACACTAAATTAGTTGATCATTGGAGACTCAGTTAGGCAGTAAAAAAGATTTTGCTTTCTTTTCAAGTGTTCATTCTCTATATTTATGTATTGATTATTTACATTCTCTAGGAATTCATGTTATATATTTCCAAATCTCCAAATAGAACCAACTACTGTTTCAGACCATGCCTTAATTTAATTTTCTTTAACTCTTGATGATACTTTAAAGCAGACACTCAGCTGGAGATTGAATACTGATGTACTATCTTAAGCAAATCCACTCAAGGTATTGTCTCCCATTTCTGACCATTTACATAGCAATAAAACAGATGATATCTCCAACATTATTTATTAGGATGATTTTAAATTTTATATTAGAGATATACTATTTCACGGTACATGAGAATAAATTATTCAACTCAAAACTAAATACATTGGAACAACAAATCTTCAAAACTGAAAGGCTCTTTCTGTCATCATCAGACTTTCAATTTAAAACAATTGCATAATTTTCCTTAAGAATACAATACCTTAAAAAGAGCAGGTCTTTTTATTTGCACACAAAGAAATTACTTTTGATTTAATGCAATTAAATCTACCCGCATTCTTGCTAATTATTTCCGAATTAAAAAATATAAAATCAGATATATGCTATAAGAAGGTCAGGAGGTATATTACTTCTGTATAATACTTAAATAGCTAAAGAATTTCAAAACTTTTACTCAAAACTTTATAGTTAACCTCAAGATGCTTAAGATATCATAATTGATAAATTCCTACTAAAATGCAGCATGCCATCCTTATCACAGTCTGACACAGACATACCTGAAGCCTCCCCCACTACTGTAGAGGTTTGTAGCGCAATTAGATCCTTAAATATCAAGAAACTAACAAGTCCTTGTGGTATTCCAAGAGTTTTACAACATTTTTACTATCCATGTTTACCTGCTCATTTTTTCTTCTTTTCAGGAATTTGCGTATAACTCTTCTTTTGATGCTTCCTTTATAGAAGCAACAGTTATTGTTCTTCCTAAGGCAGATAAAGACCACACATTAGTTTCTAATTATCACAACATCGCTCTCATCAATCAAGCTTGCAAAATGTATGCAAACATTTTGGCAACTAAACTTTCCCCAATGCTAAACCATTTTATTCATCCAGATCACTCAGGTTTCATGAAAGCTAGATTATTGTTACATAATACTGGATTATTATGTCATACTCTTATTTCCATTAATAAGTTTAAATCCCTTATATGTTGATTGGCTTTGGATGCTGAAAAAGCAGTTGATAAGGTTAATTGGAAATTTTTCATTTCAAACCCATACAATGACTCTATTTGGGGCTACCTTTATTTCAATGATTAAAGCATTGTATTTATTATCATCAGCAACAATTTATGTTAATGGCATAAATTCCTCTTCCTTTCAGTTATTTAGAGGTACTACTTAGGGATGCCTTTTACTCTCTTTTTTTACTTTTATTAGCCATTTAGCCACTGTTATGTTACATCCGTAGCTCTATGGATAATACACATATTAATATTATTACTACAGTACTTAAAGCCTCCACTTATGCAGATGATGTTCTGTTATATAATAATAATCTATCACATATTATAACGGCTAGACTAGGTATTAATACTGCTTATGCTTTAGTGGCTGGATATACTTTAATTATCAATAAAACTGAATGGTTTCCATTAAATTGAATTGGTACTGTGGATATGCATTTTCTGGAATACATCTGCACTTACATTCTTTGTTATTTATTTTATAAACACAATAAAGCATATAGCTGTTTTAAATTGTAAGAAATTAATATAAAAAATTATGGAAAAATTAAACAAATCATCTTTATTGATCCTATCATCGTGGGGAGAAATTGAAGCAATTAAAATGGTGATATCTCCACAATTATTATATGTCTTATTGATGCTGCAAGTCACTATCCTACATCTTTCTTTAATAACATGAATAAAATCCCTGCTAAACCTATTTGATATAATAAAGGTCCACAGATTAAATATTAAATTCTGTAGACTTCTAAATTAGTAGGGAGTTTCAGTATGCCTAATTATTAGAAATATCATTTTTCTTTCTTAGCTGTACAAAGTGTTTATTGGTTTTCAAGTTTGGAGCCTCATCTAACACCGAAGTGGGTTTCAATCTAGAAAATATTGTAGCACCCCTTCCTTTACAAGCAATCCTTACATGAATCTTTAAAAAAACACAATTTTATTCTCCAATTTTATGCATAACCAAAATGCTTTATTATTTCTTGATACAATATTTGGCAATTGAATTGTGTATCCTAAAAAGCATCCTCATGGTATAATCCCATTATTAAATGTAATACATCTATCTCTTGTTTGGAGAAATTGATTAATGTTGGCATAGTTTACATCTCAAATATTTGCCAAAGTAATATGTTTCTATCTTTTTTGATGTGCAAACTAAATTTCATATTCACATTGCTGAATATCACTGATAGGCTATATTGTGTGATGTGAGCCTTACCACTTACAATTGTTCAATCCCACATCCCCAGTGTTCTGAGTAGAAATTTTCATTAGTATGCATGGAATATTTGGCCATATTGCCTCTAAAACATATAATAAATTAAGATCTGCAAACTCTAGCAATTTGTTAAAAATAAGTCTATTTTGTAATCCCATCTTATATGATAAATATATTGTACAAAAGTTGAAAACAAACTGTGTAATATCTCAAACTGGTTGCCATCTTCTATATGTCAGGCCAATTCATTCATATTATATAATTGTTTTTTGACTCCCATTAAGTTATATTATGCAAAACTAATTGAAAAATCAGATTGTTCGCAGTGGAGTAAAGAGCTTGGTATGTTAAAACATATGTTATTTGATTGTCCAATTATTTTTAAATTGCGGTCTAGTGTTTGGTATACAATTTCACAACTTTTTCATTTCAATATTTCTATTTTCTATAAAATTGTTATTGGTAAATCTTCTCTTCTGATATTTCTTTTAATATATATGGCTACACAACTGTTGAATTACTAATTTCTACTACTATCAAATCTATGAATTTGAAATCTGCTAATGATTTGTCGACAAATGCTTGGTGGGAATGGATTATTATATATAAGAAATGGGGTTGAATTCTCTTGTCATAAGAATAATAAGCCACATTCTATTAAATTTTTCATTTGGAAGATTCTTAGTTATTAAATTACTAATAGCTGATTTATCCAACCAAATATAACTTTATTACTTAATATTACATTGGAATAATTATGTGTATTATAATTTACTCTTTCTTTTGGATATTTTTATAAAAAACATTTTACGGTTATTAGCCTCTGTTCAATATGTATGATGTTATTTTAGATGGACAAATATTTTGCTGTTATTTTTGTCTATCCTTGTTATTGTATTGTATTCAATAAAATATTTTGAACTAAACAAACATTTGGAGTAAATGGCTGCCTGTCATTCCAGTGATACAAGGACAACAAAGAAGCAATCTAGCAGCTGTAATATGAATAGGGCTTGCTCTAAACAGTGCCTGGCCTTGTGGCATTGCACTTAATAGTAGTCACTGTTACCGTTTTCAGTGGTACTCATTTTATAAGCTTTAGGAGGATAAAATAATTTCTTGTGGGCTATAAACATACGTCCATCAGGTTGTTCACAGATCTCCGTATCAGTCATATTTATGTAGACTGTCTTAGCTGCATGTTATTTTTATTCAGAAATGAATCATAAAGCTTAATGTCCAAAAGAAAGTTGGCAGCTGATTTAAACATTTAACCTTATTTACTAAGGGCCTGATTCACAGAACTAACTTACGTCAAAATCCTAAACTTACAACAATTTTGGTATTCACAGAATGAACTTACACATTTGGGTATTCACAGAATGAACTTACAACAATTTTGGTATTCACAGAATGAACTTACACATTTGGGTATTCACAGAATGAACTTACAACAATTTTGGTATTCACAGAATGAACTTACACATTTGGGTATTCACAGAATGAACTTACTCATCTGTGAATACCAAAATTGTTGTAAGTTCATTCTGTGAATACCCAAATGTGTAAGTTCATTCTGTGAATACCCAAATGTGTAAGTTCATTCTGTGAATACCCAAATGTGTAAGTTCATTCTGTGAATACCCAAATGTGTAAGTTCATTCTGTGAATACCAAAATTGTTGTAAGTTTAGGATTTTGACGTAAGTTAGTTCTGTGAATCAGGCCCTAAAAGTTTGTTGTCAAAACAACTATGGGCCTTTGAAATCATCAGTAAATTGATGCTGTGTTTTGAGTTGCATCAAGTGAGTACCCACTCAAAACCTAAGTTAGGGCCATATTTATTGACAAGTAGTATGAATGAGTCAAAGTGAATACATTATACTTTATCACAAGGACAGTCTTAACTTTTTTATTGTTTCCATTGAAACAGTTTTCATCATTATTACTGATTTTTCATTCCCGGTTTTACAGTGTGTTTGTCAGAGACGGACATTCATGAGAGGAAGCGACAAACTGTGACTACCAAGGTGAGGGTCCACTTGTGGTAATGCTGTTTTAGTAGCCATTTTATTCAAAGGACCATAATTGTTCATGAGCGCAGTTTTTAGCTAAATGACAGGATAGTATAGGCGTAGCTACCATTGCTGCAGCAGGTACAGTGGCACTGGGGCCCAGAGCCCTGAGAGGCCTGTTGAACCCTAATAATTGCTATATTTTACTACCTCCGGGCCCATAGCATTCCTATGCTACTGGTTTAGTAGTAGTAGTAAAAGACTTTATTTTGGAATGAAGGCCATAAAAGTACAGGATATAAAACAAGTTACACCTCCCTAGCAGCAAATGAGAGAGCAAGCAATGTGCACAATATCCAGATACAACAGATTACACATATAAAGTGCATTATTGACAAGAGCAATTGACATTCACGTAAAGTGCATAATAGTATACCGTAATATGACAATAGAGTGCAAACAAGGTATTAACAATTGAATAAAGTGCATAAAAAAAGGGCACATAGCTCAGTTGCGTTTCTATTACTTCGTACTTAGAATAAGAGGTGATTACGAGGGTCTAATTGTTTGAAATTTTGATGGGAGTTCTAAATCTCAAATAAAGAAAGTCTGGAGCATATAGACCAAGATGCAACCAAATATCTGCTAATAGTAAACACTGTAATCCCAGAGGAGTCAGAGATAAAAATCCTGCGGGCAATCAAAAATATGTCGAGGCCCACGTTGAGGCACAAAGGACTAATCCATTTGTGCCTAGCCCCGGTGTAATATGTCCAGAAAAACAAAAAGTGGTCAATATCCTCAGATTTATACCCACACAAATTGCACTCTCTCATAATGGGAGAGTTTGTGGACCATATGCTGGTATAAGACCTTAGAGGTAGAATGCCAAAGCAGAATTTAGTATAGACTTTTTGCAAGAGGAGGGGTAATCTCATCAAGGAAAGCCTCGAATTTAGGAAATGGTTTGTAGGACATGATTTGGGTAGATAAAGATCCCTAAATTGGTAGTTTGATGCCATTGGGCCTCTAGAAAATCCCAATAGGTTATTTTTTGGATAACTTTGGAGTGTAAGTTAATAAACTCATGGGAGGTGTAAAAGGACTGAAGGCCTAGACTTGTAAACCAATCATTTAGATGGATAATCCACTTAATTATTTTACCTTTTTACCTGAATCTAGGTTCTTAATTTCTAAGAGGTCCCTTCTGTACGAATTCAGATCATGATTGGACCATAGTCTGATCCAATAGAGGAGGGTTTTTAGGGCACCAAAATGTTCAATACTTTTGTGAGCAATAATTTGAGGACCTTAAGCTCCTTTGCCTTTAGCAAATTAAGGTTAGTATTTCCCCATAACCGTAAAATGCTGCTGTTTGTGTTTTGGCTCTATAATGCATTTTTAGACTACCAGCCGAAGTATGAGAAATAATCGAGCTGCTTTTGAGGATCTGGGGCAACCATGAGAGGGAGTTAGTAATCCTTACCCCAAGGTAATCAAAAGTTTGAACCAGCTGCAAGGGAGTGGTGCCTAAGGTGAATTGGAACTTAGAGTTTTTATGGGGTCTAAAGGCCAAGAGTTTTGTCTTTTGGGTGTTAATTTCTAACCCTCTAGAAAGACAGAATTCTTCAAATTTAGATAAGATGTATTGTAGGCCAGATGGATTCCTAGAGAGAAGGAGGGTATCGCCCGTGAAGAGGAGCGCAGGGATCGTGATTTTGCTCAACTTTGGGTCATCGACTTTATCAACATTAAGGTGGTCAACAACTCCATTAATAAAAAGAAAAATTAAAGTAGGTGCCAGTACACACCCCTGGCGAACTCCCCTGCATGCAGACATGGGGTCTGCTAGTTCACCACCCGGGCCCCATCTCAGCCTCACACAACTGGATTGATGGAGCCTCATGAGGTATCTAAAATGTCGGGGGGGCTTTCAGATTGCCAAGGACTTCCCACAGAATGTGACTAGGAACCAAATCGAACATGGCCCAAACATCAACCAAAGCTACATAAAGGTGGTCTTTCAACAGAAGAACATATTTCCATATAATAAGGAACAATTGAGGCGCTTGATCTGTAGTGCTGATGTTGCGGTGAAAGCTGACCTGGAAGGGAGACAAGATTTTAAATTCATCTAGCCCATCCTGGAGCTTAATATGGAGCTGGGAGGAAATTATTTTTAGAAAGTTGTCTAGGAGGCTTAATGGGCTATAAGTTTTTGGGTCACTCCTATCGCCCTTTCTAAAGATGGGAATAATGTGAGCCCCAGCCCAGGTGGGGGGTAGATCGACTCTTTTAAGAATTTTCTTTGAGAGGCAATTGATGTAAGGAGTCTAGATATAAATCTCAGATTTAAATAGATCACCAGGGATGGCGTCAGGTCCAGAGGCTTTGCCATGCTGTAAAGAATCGATGGCCAATCTCGTATTTGTTAGAGAGAAAGAGAGCTCTTTGCATGCAGAAGTAACAGAAAGGGGGCTGGTGGAGATGAACTGGTTGTGTAGATTGTCATAAAGCACTGAAAAATGGTCTGTCCATTCTGATGGTGGTATGTAATGGTCAGTCTGAGTAGTAGCTCCTTATGACCATGTGAAACAATCTGCCAAAACAGTGCCTCTTGCCTGCCCTGGGCATCGTTTAGCAGATCCTGTCAGATGGTTTCATCCCATTTGCGTTGTTGATTTTTAAGGATCTGCTTATAGGATTGGTGAGCGACACATTCAGCAACTAGATTATGATCTTTAATCCCCATCATGAGGCGCTCCCTGGCTCTGCGGCAGTCTTGGTCATACCAAGGGGTAGATTTCCAGGGTTTCTTGAGATGTGGTTTATATAGCTTTAGAAACAGATCTTTAAGGGACTCGAAAGAAGGAGAGGTGATTATTTAATATCAGCTTATTAGGAGAAGGGCAGTGTTCCACACTGGCCACCTTGGCCAAAAAAAGAGTGTATATGGCCAGCAGGTCAGGACTATTTGCTATAGATGGCCACTTAATGCCCCTTCTATTATTAGAAACAGATGAGAAGGTTTGGAGCTGCATTTGTGGAACACATAAGTCACAAAAGAAATCCTCTGATAATATTCATTCTAGGGCATTGTGGCAACTATCATCTCTGGGGAGAATCTTAAAGTCGCATAAATTATTCCAGAGTCTAGTATCAAAGATGAAATTAATGAATATGTGATTTCTTAGTGCCCCTTTTAAATGTAAAGGCTCTAGATTTATCAGACTCAGTTCTTCCATTACAAGCCCTGAGACCAAAGGAAAGAAAAGAGAAGCGAGTTGTAAAGCTGCTGCAGACCATTACAAGCCATGAGAGCAAAGGAAAGAATAGAGAAGCTAGCTGTAAAGCTGCTGCAGGCCACACATTTAAGGAGTCTGCCTCCAAACAAGGAATAACAAGGGCTTCATCTTCGCTTTGGATTATAGTTCTAATAGGCTCTATTGATTTATTGGTGGTGTTAAAATCACCCACAAGAATTGTGAGATCGGAACAAGAGCCTGAAGAAAGGACATTTTCCATGGTGGCAAGAATCGGGGACTGTTCAGGATGTTAATGGAGCTCCCTGTGCAGGGGCTAACATTTAGCCCAAGGATATCACAACAAAACATCCAGCCTCTTACATTAGCAACAAAGGGATATTCTAAGCCAAATTATTAAACCCCCTGAAGGTCTACCTTTTGGAGATGGTATTGTATTGTTACAGAAGCTGTACCCTAGTCAATGTAACAGAGAAACTGTCCAGGATTCCTGGACTAAAATTATGTCAAAAGTGTCCATAAAATTGTTCCAGGCTAGGTCCGAAATTTTATCAGCAATCCCGCCTATGTTCCATGAAAGCATGCAAGTCTTGGCGTTCATGGTCTGGAAGTCAGCTGCCACCTTTATATGAGAAGAAAGGGGTGTAAGCAATGAACTCAGGCTGGTGAAAGGGCAGTACAATGGATGGTAGAAGCTTTAGATGGAGGTAGTCAGTCTACCTCATTAAGATGGCCATTTCAGTTTGAAAAAGAGGTTGGGGGAGGTGCTAGCGAATGAGTATTCAAAATGGAGTATTCGGTAACAGTTGAGAACTGAGGTGTAATTGTAAAATTAGTCAAGGATGCTCGGTGGGCTGAAGGTCTATCAGCTACCCGTAGATAAGATAGAAAAGCCGGACGAGGCTATAGACAGAGAATCCATACTTATCAAGCCCTGAACTAGGGATTTACTATCAAGCACCAAACATATACAATCCAAGGGGGTTTTACTCATCAATATCCTATAAGCCCTAATGATATTTGAGTGAATAATGGAGAGGCACCCCCTTTGGATTCTGATTCAATGGATAACTTTATTGATGAGGGAGTTGCTATCTTCGAATGACCTGGGGCTAGGCTTGGGCACATTAGTCATGAACACCTTTGAGCCCACACGGTTTTGTAGAGCTAAATAAGGCTTTTTATTTAGAAAAAGATGACTAGAGGCACGAGTACAAGAGGCTGGCTTCAAGGCAGAGTTCCTAGCTAGAATTGCACCCATATTAGATGGAAAAGAAGACTGATAGCTCTGCAAGGATGTGTTGCCCTGAGGTTTAGGGCCATTAGGGAACAGGAGGCCCTACCTCTCATGCTGAGAAGTTATCGATCGGATAGTGCGGGTGCGTGGTAAAGCTTTTGAGGCTAGTGCAGGGATTATTGGCTGCGGGAAAGAACAAGTAGCAGAGGTAGGCAGCCAGGAAAGCTGATTCAGAACTGTAGGAGCGTGATAAGATCCTGCAGTCTTGGTGGCTCTGTGGGTTTCTTCCTGATCTGTAGATAAGAGTCTTAAAATCAGTGATTTTAGATTGCCTATCTCCTCTTTCAGGGTACTCAATGTATCAAATAATTTCTGTGTTGATAAATGGTCCACAATAAGGGAAACAGGATTACTACCAGACTCTGAAGGTTTAGGCTTGTCAATAGCTTGTTCAGCCTCTAGGTCTTCAAGTACTGAAAATCTATTACTACATACAATTGGGAAACTGGGGAGTTCAGGGCCCTAGTTGTCTATGGGAACTGGGGTAATGGAGACTAATCCGATTCAGGTTTGGGAATAAGGGGAGGAGGGAACACACTCCTGGTAGAAGTTGTTGGTGTAATACTTCTGTCAGGCTTATTTTAAAAAATGAGTGATATTTGAAGCACCCTTCTGCAATTTGCCCTCGCTAGTTAATGATTCAACCTAATCTATCAGCGAGTCAATTTCTTTAAGGGTGCAGTTCTCAGTGACATGGTTGGTGGGAGGTTTTTTGGACTTGCAAGTTCCTAGAGAACCCTCTTCTGCATTTCTCTTGCTCATATAGAATCTGTAATATAAACCTGGAGGGAAACACAATCTTAATAGTATACAGTCCAAAATTGTAGCTCAATATCTAGATTGTATGCACAAAAGAATATCTGAAAGCAACAATTCTACAAAAATGTTTATACATACAAAGTATAGATTTAATTCAATTCATTTCAATTCACTGCATTTCTAGAGTGCACAGCTGCCTCCAAAGAGGCGTCCTGGTGCTAGCAGAGAACTCAAGGAAGAAAAAAAGCCTAAAATGGGCTAAGAACCAAATAGCCTACCAGGTAGGAGTCAAAAAGCAGGGTCTTAAGACTCTGTCTGAAGCAGGGTTCAGAAGGGCTGCACCGCAACGCAAACTAAGAGGCTGTGTACTCCATAGTCTGGGAGCCAGATATGAGAAAGAACTCCCACCTCTTCTTGCTTTGTAAATGTGAGGAACTTAGAGCAGTTTCAGCTTATTCGATATTAAGGATTTGGTTTGAGAATAGGACATCAATCTTGACCTGAGATAAAGAGGACCTTTATGAGTAAAGGCTCTGAAAGCAAAGGTGAGAGCCTTAAATTGAATCCTCTTGATGACAGGGAGCTAATGAAGATGTCAAAGGGGATGAGAAAATGTTAAGCGCAGGGGAATTTTGAGGAATAGGCGTGCAGCAGCGTTTTGGATAGTTTGGAGCTGTTGAATTAGGAAAGTGGGCAGGCCTAAGTACAGGTTATTGGCATAGTCCAATTTGGAGGTAACCAAGGCATGGACAATCATTTTCTGACAATTCTCAGGAATCAGGTGGAGCATCCTCCGGAGAGCCCTTAAGGTGGCAAAGTAAGTGGCCGATAAAGACTTAACTTGAGGCTCAAAAGTGAGATTGGAATCGAATTTTATCCCCATGTTACTCACTTCCAGAGCCAGGCAGGGAAGAGCACCTAATTCTGATGGCCACCAAATGTTAGCATCTAGAGAGGACTTGGTGCCAAAAAAGTGGATCTCAGCAGGGCTTGAGAGAGCTCAAGGTTGCTGGCGTGTTTTCATGAAAGGCCAGGAGGAGCTGGGTGTCATCTGCATAGGAGATCACCTGCACCCCCCAAGACTCCGCAAGTTTATCCAGAGGCTCCAGGTAGATATTAAAAAGGGTAGGGCTAAGCGCTGAACACTGGTGCACGCCACACTCTAGAGGCTTAGATGAAAAGGTGAAAGGAGGCAGGTCGACTGCCTCAGAACGATCTTTCAAAAAGGAGTTGAGCCAGAGCAAAGCCTGATCTCTGATTCCTTTCTTCTCGAGCCTGACTAACAAGATAGCATGGGAAACAGTGTTGAACGCCAAAGACAAATCCAAAAGCATGACCATAACTGGCGAACTTCGATCAAGATTTTCCTTAATGAATTTGGAAACCTTGAGTAAGGCAGATTCAGTGCTGTAACCCGCCCGAAACCCAGTTTAAAAACATTACAAATATTAAAAAGAATCAAAGGTGTGACCTAGGGACCAAACTCCAAGCACCTTACGTGCACCTTGGCCTCACCTTTAAGTTAGAACATTTAGAATTCAAACATTCAAATTCAAATAAAATGAGAGAGAAAAACACATCCCAATGAGAGGCCCTAAAAAGGGGCAAAATAAAATGGGGCAGAGTGCAGTCCGGGCAACAATAGTCCAGGGACCCCTCACTTGCTGCTCCTTCAAGGGCTTATGGGGCTAGTAATCCTGGTGTGCGCACCACAACCTTTCCTCAGGATCAAGCACACTAGGGGATGAAGTCCCACCCCAGGAGAGGACCGGAGAGGGGACGCAGGCGGAAGTTATATTAAGTACTGGTTTAGTAATATGTACCTTAGGTAACCATCGACCGACTAACATTGTTCTCGATTCACAGGTGAACGAAAAATTATATCTCAAAGCATAGCCATTTACACATTTAGAAATGTATGTCTTTAAAAGTCTGCAACCAGAAATGAAACAAGAAGTGCATTTTCACTATATTCCTTTTTGTGTTTTTCCAAGGGGAAGCATTTCCCTTGTGGAGAAGCACTTTTCCCTATCCCATCAGGTTTCAATCTGTTTGCTTCCCATTGTTCCATAAAAAAGTGCTTTCTCCTGCAGTTGACAGAATTATATCTCCAAGTCCTTTGAAGGTAGTAAACCAGCTATAACAAGTTTATGAATACCCACGATAAAGCAAATTTGTGGCTGTTCACCAACCCATGAAGATGGAAACATGAGATGAGCAGAATTACTCGCATGGCAATTCCACTGTATTGAGCGACGTTTTGTGTGAGAAAATTTCGTTGAAGCAGGAATTGTAATTTATTCTGGGAAATGATGCTTCTGTACATTCAAATTGAACTAAAATTCCCCAAAACATGTGAATCTTAACACAATAAAGTATTTTCTCAATTACTGCTCTGACTTGGTGAGATCTCTAGGAAACTCCTATTGGAGCAAGACATGTTATGTTGTGATTATTACAAATTGGTATTTTTAGGTAGACCATTAAAATTGTAGATAGCTCTCTCATGGGCATGACATTGTTCAGTTCCTCCTATTCAGACAGGATTTTATGATGCACCTCTAATATTCCTTAAAATGATCAGCCACGATTATGATATAGCAGTTTCCATTTACATTCAGAATCTTGGCCTGTACAAAATGTTCTGTATTTTCTCCTACAAGCCCACTGTACCACCCACTCTACCTCTCCTGCAACTTCCTCCTTGCGTCTCTGATTTATCCCTCTTACTGACCAATTCACTTATCAGCCGAGCTAAGGATGCTTTAAAAAGCATAGGTGACATATTGACGTCTTCTGCAGTTTCCTACCATTACATTTTGTCCGACATATTTATTATGACAAAATCTATTATTGTTCAATACTGTGCCTACTTTTTAACTCTAGAAATCTTATGTATGTTACCTCTGCGTGGCTGAAGTCTACTCACCAGGCCATTGTTAAGTCTGCCATGCCTAAATTGACAACCATTTTACTCTAATGTTGCTATGCATACTACTTTTGGTACATAAACTGCAAGTGCACAAACATCTGTGCAGTTTACCATGAGTATATAAGGGTGCCACAATGAAGAAAAATAATTTACTAATGGTACCTAAAATGACATTATTTTTATTTTAAAAAGTGCATGCTCTATTCAGAAGATCAGCAAAAACTATTTCCAGTGTAAGTCCTGTGAAAACCAGATTTACAGTTTATAGATAATTCAGCATGAAGACATCATTGGGCTCACCAGAGTTTATAGCTATAGTTCTTGAACCAGTTTTAAAATGTTAAAGGGAATTCAGATTCCCCGCCTGGGTTTGGAAGGATCATCAAGAGACCTATAAAGGAAGGGAAACTTAGCCACTAGCCTTTAGAAAAACCTGTGCCTGTAAACATTTATATTTTGATTTGGGTTGACTTCCAGTAGACATTTGAAGCCAAAAGTCAAAAGGGCACTGCAGACGATTTTGTCTAGTAGGTGGTAATTTTCTTTAACAGGAGTCACTTGGATTGTCTTAGGAAGGTGTAGTGTCTTGTGAGTTAGAAGTAACGGAACCCTTTTGGCTTCCGATGGACTCTGTGGACTGATTACATGAACATTTGAATGTTCGGAAGGAAAGACTGGTTTAGAATGTTGAGTTTGCGTTTACACGCTAATGAATAAAGACGTGTAAAACTATCCTTCGTGTGTGGCACAGTCATTTATGAGTGCCCGGGCTGGGGAGAATGCTAAAACTGGCGACGAGTAGGGGATAAGTAACCCGAAGACAGACAGTGCTCTCCCAGAGAGTTTGCTGTGGTCCTACAAATAGATCATGCGTTCCATGTGTGCCGCAGTCAAAGTGCAGAATCGACATTGGCATATGTGGAGTTACAGCACGACATCAGCCTTTATATAGCATTTGAAGATAACAGAAGTTTCGTGTGAAGTCTATATGTTGATGGCCAAGAACTAAAAGAGAAGGCCACAAATAAATGTACTGCGCTGCTATGCAATATGATACAATACATTATACGGAGTGATAATGCTAAAAGCAAATGCAACTAAGCTTGAACATACAAAAACAAAGAGACAGCCAAGAACAAGCTAAAACTTTGAGAGGCTGGAAACAGCAAATACCACGACCACCGAACAACATGTGGCCTTTGCAAAGCTGGCAGAACAATGAATGCGTCTGAACCACGGATTCCATTTACAATGCAAGTGTTACATTGACATGTGTTCGGTAAAGCGGCGTTGGACTTTAAAGTCCAAGGCTTTCCCTACTGTTGTGGGAACTGGAGTTGGAATAATAAATTATACTATTCCAAAGTCCAGCACCCCCCTAAGGCAAGTCATTGCAACAAATTGCATTGTAAATGGAATGCGTGGTTCAGACGCATTTGTTGTTCCGCCCACGTTGTTAAGGAATGCTTGGGAAAGGAAAGTGTGGTTGTGTCATACAACCATGATAGCAAGCACTGTCAGGTGTTTCAAATGTAATAGAGAATGGCTTCTCACCAGAACCCAAATCAAGGGAGTTGCACAACCTCAGTTCCATGTGATGCTACCCCAGAAGAAGCACCAGGGTTTGTGCTTATGGAGCTGTTCGTATACAAAGCAGCGAGCAACCAAAACTGCTGGGTGGTGACTCAGAACAACTCCAAAAATCTCCACCAAAGTAAGGACTCCATTGGAGACCGCGAGGGAGGTCAAGGTTCCATTGATGGTCAAAGATGACCCAGAGGCCAGCACAGCACGGGGCCTCCAGGATAGCAGTGATGAAGAAAGTTCTGGTGGACAGCCAACAACGTCAGTAAAGACTCCTCCCTCAGGTTCAAGCAATCTCATGAATGGTTACAATGCTGCCACTTTCCTAAAACCGCCCTCCACTTTTGATCCCTCCAAGAAACAAAAATATTGGCAATCGATGGACTGCATGATTAGAGACATTTGAAAATGTAATTGTTGCAGTCGAAGTCATTGGTGACAAAAAGATTCCTGAATATCTCAAAAATTTGGCTAGCAATGGTGTAAAAGACGTCATAAAGCAAATACCACGAGTTCATGAAATTACATATGATCAAATCAAAGTAACCTTGAAACTTAAATTCAATCCATTGTTGAATGTAGACTATGAAGGATATGTGTTTAGTCAGGAACAACAGAAAGTGGGTGAAACCATTGATTAATTTGTGGAGAGATCGGAGAAGCTCATCAAGCACTGTAAATTAAAAGAGTTTAATGATGAGGAAGCTATACGTCCAAGAGTCATTGATGGATGTCTGTCAGATTCATTTAGAAGACGAAAGCTAAAAGAGACCCTTTGTTTGGAGAGAGTCCTTGCAGTTTCTAGAGCTGAAGAGCAAGCTGATTGACAAGCTGCTGACATTGAGGCTGGAGGTGTCCAGAGTGAATCAGTCATGAACATTATAAGTATGCCAATGCAAAAGGCAGAGAGACATCGATCGAGCAGTGTCTCTTAAGGAAAATAAGTTGTGCTTCAGGTGTGGAAAGTTGTTTCCACATAAAGGAATGTATCCTGCTATCGGACAGATTTGCAATGGCTGTGGTAAAGCGAACCATTTTTTGATGGTGTGCAGGTCTAAAGAAAAAGCAAGGGCATCATGGCACAAAAACAAAATGGCTGCCCGCACGCTCTACAAGCAGCATTCGGCGCACACCCATTTGGTCAAGCGGCAACACCAACTGAGACCAATCGGCAGCAAATGAGGTCGATCGTCATCTGAATCATTGTCAAAGAGTTCCTCAGCCTCTAGGGAGAACTCCCTGAGGGACTTACAGTTATTATGGATGACTGGAATGGAGTTATGGACCACTCAACCTATGGGTGGCATCTATAGGGCCCATCACATAGCCAAAATAAAACTCCTGTGTCCTCATTTGTGTCAGACCTAGACCTGGTTGATGTTTAGAGGGCCCTCCACCCTTGGGTGGGGGTTTACACCTTTTTCTCTTCGGCAACAACTCCTTCTCCAGCTCAGACCACTTCCTGATCCCACACAAATATTTACACAGAGTCTCAGATATTTCTGTTTTGGTGAGGGGACTCTCGGATCACTCCCCAGTGAGTGTCCATCTTCGTATGGGTCGCTGGGTCTGGTCTTCAAATGGCGTCTGTCATCTTCGCATATGCAGAACTCAGACTATAGACTCCACATGGAGAGTTCTATAAAGGAATATTTTGCAGTCAATACTGGCTTAGTAGTGTCTAAGATGACACTATGTGAGGGCATGAAGCCCACTCTGCGGGGGGCTGATATCGGTTTCACTACAGAGCTTCGGTGATGCAGAGCGTGGAACTTGGTAGACATAGAGACCCAGAAGGCGGATTTAGAGATTCAAGGCTGTCTGGTGGATGGACAACAGCCTTGCAGACAGCTAGTTCTCCTGCAACAACAATATCAGCAGATCTTCTAAGAGGAGGCAAGGCTGCTATGGAGGGCGGCACAAAGCCGTATCTATCAATGGGGAGATAAGTCCAGTAAGATGTTGCATAGGCTGTGCCAGGGTCCACGGCTCTCCCCTCCTTCCTCCTCATGCACAACTCAATGGTTGTGGTACTTACTGAACCTGAGACAGTGGCGTGCAGTTTCACTGCATACTTTCGGGAGGTTTATGCTCAGCGGGAGGTGCTGTCTGGGGATCAAGTGGACGATTGTGTAACAGAGATTCCTCTTAAAACTCTTTCATCTTCGGACCAAGACGCCTTGGATTGTCTCCTCATGGGAGAGGAGCTTGTGTTGGCCATGGTGGAACTCCACCTAGGGAGGCACCCGGGCTAAATGGATTCCCCAGTGAATTCTATAAAGCCTTCATGCCACAGCTTAAGGAACTTATGTTGGGGGTGATCCAGGCAGTGGCCGACACTGCTGCTCTGCCTCCCGACTGGCGCTATGCCGAGATTGTAGTGTTCCCCAAACCCGGTTGGCCAGCTGATCAGCTCTCTTCATATAGCCCTATCTCTCTCCTAAATCTTGAGATCTTTGCGAAGGTGTTGGCGAACGGGCTACTGCATGTCATCCCAGACATGGTCCATCCAGATCAGTCTGGATTCATGCGCGGTCGTGCCACCCGACATAACATTCGACGTTTATAGAACGCTCTAGCCTTGTCCTCCTAGCCGACATCAACAAGGTCTTCAACTCCATCAGTTGTGTCTACTTATTCGCGCTCCTCTTTTGCCTTAATTTCGGTCCTAAATTTATATCTTATGTCAGATTACTGTACGCTGGTCTGGCAGCTACAGTAGGGGTGGCCAGAGGAAGCTTGGACCTCAGTCCTTTATCCCCTCTGTTATTTGCTCTAGCTATAGAGCCCTTGTCGATGTGGGTGAGGATGAACACCCAGGTCCGGGGGTTCAAATGGGCAGATGGTCCCACAAATCGAATAGTATTATATGCAGATTACGTCCTTTTCTTTTTAACCTACCCAGAAGCCTCAGGGCCGCATATTCTGCAAATTATGCACATCTTTGGAGAATCCTCAGTATTATACTTGAACATCTCCAAACCGTCCAGTTATTTCATATTTGTACTGCAAAAGTGGGTGTGAAGGTCTTCCACCGACAACAGGTGTTGTTATCGTGCAATGGCAGCGGTCCCTTCAATGGATGGGGTGGTGGAAAAGACTGACACAATGGACACTGCTTTGGTATGGCCGATGGCTTTCACAAGTGGCCACACTCGAGGGGAAACAACCATTACATCGCATGCCTTTCAACGCATGCGATTACAATGCTGTTGTTACAACGACCTCGTTGTGACATCGCAGTACATTACAATGCAAGTTGTTACATCGACTTGCTGTAGGGGGCGTGCTAACCTAAGGAATAGTATAATTTACTATTCCAACACCTTCCCTACTGTTGCGCACACTGGAGTTGGAATAGTAAATTATACTATTCCTAAGTCCAGCGTGCCCCCTACAGCAAGTCGATGTAACGAATTGCGTTGTAATGTACTGCGATGTAACAACGCGGTCGTTGTAACAACCACGTTGTAATCGCATGCGTTGTAAACGCATGTGATGTAAGGGCTATATTCCACTCGAGGGCTTTCGAAAATGAGACATGATAGGCATCCCTACACTGGGCAACATCTTTAGTTGGACAGTCCTCACATCATTTCAGACCCTGCAAACAGCTTACCAACTCCACCGAAACCAGTTTCATCGCTATTTGCAACTCCACCATGCACTGACCCCATAAATCTCAGATCTCCCAGACCTCTCTGAATTTAATCCCTCGGAGAGCAAACTCCTTATGGGCAATTTGGGTGACCGTAAGATTACGCAAATCTACCAGACACTCGTCTCCAACCGCTCAGGTGCCTTTGTGGCTCTCAAACAGGCATGGGAGGCTGATGTAGAAGTGTTGGAAAATGAGGACTGGACGGAGGCCCTGGGTGTGGCTAGGAATACAGCCATCTGAGCCCGACTCTGACTAATACAGCTTAAGTACTTTTACAGAGTATACTATAAGTGTCATCGACTGTGGAGGATGGGGCTAATTGCCTCCCGGGCTTGTCTCAGGTGTGAGGCAGACGAGGGCACAACTCTGCATACGGTATGGGGCTTTCCTGCATTAGTCCGCTTCTGGAAAGGTGTGACATCATGTTTCTGTGAGGTACCAGGCTGGTCAATCCCAATGGACCAAAAACAAATTATTTTTCATATCTCTGACATGATTGGGGGTAATCGATACAAAATGACTCTGCTCTTCCTTGGCTTGACTCTGGTGAAGTGGGACAAAGCGAGGGGCCGGAAGGCAGTGGTCCCTCCATCTTTGGCGGTATGGAAGAATGGTCTAGACTACTGCATGGGTCTGGAATGGCAGTATACAAAGCCTAGGGATGTCCACAGAAACACACGCAGGTATGGGCAGACTACAGGGGTATAGTTCTGGAGCCTGTCTGTCTCATAAGACATGATATAAATGACAAAATACGCCAGTTTGAGGGGTAGCATGGGACATGGCAGGCCGGACACAGAAGGACTGGTCTGGAGGCTTTTCTATGTTTTATCTTATACTGTGATTTTGGATAGGGTGGGGCTGGGCCGTATTGTACAGGTGTATGCAGGTACACATTCTTTTTACAAATTGTTGGCCAGTTTGCCATATGTCTTTGGAAAAAATCATTAAAATCTATTAAATAAAAGAGAGTTCCTCAGCCTCAGTTTCAAGTGAAAGTGACGATGATAGTTGTGCGATGTCAATGTTTATGCCAGAGAGACGTGTACATATAGGACTGGTCACGTGGGGAAAAACACCAGATAAAGAGAAATCGACATGAGAAAGCACCAATGATATTCAAACATTGTCCGAAGATCACATTAAAAATAAATGGATACCTTTCATCGTTGATAGTGGTGCTTTGATAAGCATAATGCCTGAGGAGAAATATCATGAGCTGCTTCTGTTGCCACATATTACACCATTGAAAACTAAAGTCTATACGTGAGCTGCATCAACACCACTAAAAATTCAAGGTTCATTTGTGGCTATAGTGAAGCATAAGAAAACAAAGGTACACGCGCCCATTCATGTGCTCCAAGGTACAGCTTCAAGTGCCTGTCTGCTCAGTTTTAACACCACTGCTGATATGGGACTGACCTCAGTGAACTTCAACATGAATGTGCATCATGAAATAGTCAGTCAGTGTCCTATGTTGTTTCATGGGTTAGGTAAACTCAAGAGTATGAAAGTACAGTTACATATAAATGAAGATGTTTATCCTGTTGCTCAAAGGCATAGAAGAATTGCTTTCCACTTGCATGAAGCTGTTGAAAAAGAACTCGTTTTCTTACTCAAACATGACATCATCGAGCGCTCCACCGGTCCAACTCCTTGGATCTCTCCCATAGTGGAAGTACCTAAAAAGTACAGTGAAGGAGCTGTGCGCATATGCGTTGACATGCATCAAGCCAATAAAGCAATTGAGAGAGAACAACATCCTGGTCCGCACACTGCTGACATGACAACCCAATTCAATAGTGGAAAGGTCTTCTCTCGACTTAAAGAAAGGATATCACCAGTTGGAAATGGAAGAAGATTGTAAGTACATTTTTTACCTTTTCTATACACATTGGTCTATTTTGTAACAAGCGACTTAGCTTTGGGGTGTCATCTGCTGCCAAGCTTTTTCAAAAAGTAATTAGATGTATCATACAGCCTGTTGTGAACGCTTTTAATTATAGCAATGACCTCTTATTTTTCTAACCTACTCAGAAGGAGCATGACAAGGCTCTCACACATGTTGTTTGCTAACTGTTGTTTGCTGGTCTAACTCTAAATCCTGATAGTGTGAATTCCATAAAACAAAGTTGAAATTCTTTGGCCATATCTTTTTTGATGGGGCATGACACCCGATCCAGCTAAAGTGCAAACTGTGTCTACTGCCAGTGCCCCACAGGACATTTCCATGTTACGTTCATTCCTTGGCATGACCAGTTAATGTTCTCGTTGTATGCAAAACTTTGCCATGGTCAGTGCTCTGCTGAGAGAACTAATGAAAAAAAAGTGTCATCTCATTGGTCACATAAATGCGAGCAGAGTTTCCAGAGAATTGAACAAGTCATCGAGAATGGCACTGAAATAGCCTACTTTGATACCAAGAAGCATACAGAGCTTGTAGTAGATGCTAGCCCTGTCGGGTTAGGTGCAATACTTGCACAACACAATGGGCAGCCAAATGCACAAAGACGTGTCGTAGCTTATGCCAGTAAAAGCTTGTCACAAACTGAACATGCTTATTCGCAACCTGAGAAAGAGAGCTTGTTAGTGGTGTGGGCTTCTGAATACTTCCACGTATTATTATATGGAAAGCCTTTCACAGTAGTGACTGCTCATCAGGCCTTGTTGACAATATTAGGAAATTCAAAAGCCAAGATGCCTCCTCATATTGAACGCTGAGGTTTCAGGTTACAAGAATACAACTATACAATTGTACATCAGCCAGGGAAAGATCAAAATCATGCTGAATATTTTTCAAGAGTACAGTTAAAATCCCCTGCTAACCCATCTGAGACAGCTGAAGCCTACATAAACTTCATTTTGAAATCAAGCATGCCAGCTGCCATGTCATTGGAACAAATTGTCACAGCCATGAGCCGTGATAGTGACATGCTAAAACTGAAAGACATTATTACTCACTAATCCTGGAATCAGCACTCTCGCCCTCTGACCAGTGATAGTAAATATTTGACATTTAAGAATTTCAGAGATGAACTGCCTGTAACTCAAGAAGGTCTCATCTTGAAAGGTTCTCGAATTGTTATTCCGGAGAGGCTAAGACAACAGATAATTGAAGTGGCCAATGAGGGACATCAAGGAATCGTTGCCACCAAACGCACTCTTTGAGATCAAGTCTTGTTTCCTCATCTCAATGAAAGGGTTGAAAGACAGTTGAAGGCCTGTCATTTATGCAACTGTCTCTCATCCAAAGTCATTCAATACCCCATAAACATGTCGGAACTGCTGAACCATGTATGGAAAGAATTACTGTTGATTTCTTTGGTCCTATTGATAATGGACATCACTTAATGGTAGTTATTGATGAATACTCCTGATTTCCCTTGATAGAAGATCTTTCATCCATCACTCATGAAAAAGTTATTGAAAGATTAGATGGTATTTTTCCGACATGCGGTGTCCCTGTAATTTTGACATCCGACAACGTTCAACCTTTCAATATTCGAGAGTTCAAAGAGTTTATTAATCATCTCAATGTGAAGCATCAGAAAATCACTCCTCTGTGGCCTCAGGCCAATGGTCTTGTCGAACATGTCATGAGTACTCTGAAGAAATCTGTTCAGTGTGCTGCATTAGAGAGGCTCGACCTTAAAGGCATTCTGAATACTACACTTCGAGCTTACCAATCAACACCTCATTTCACTTCAGTTGAAAGCCCTGCAATCCTGATGTTGAGGAGAGCCATGACGACCTAGTTACCTCAATGAACCAACAGAAGATCAAAGACTAAGGGAGATATTCGTACAGCAGATGCTGGTCGTAAACAAAAAGTGAAGGTATATGCTGGCAAAAGCCACCATTTGAAGGATACTACTTTCAAGAGAGGAGAAGAAGTGCCTGATCCACAGTTGAGAAGACTAAAATCTGATGCTCCCTTTGATGCTAAACTTTTTACTGTTGTGACCAACAAAGGACACATGGTGACAGCCCAGCATCCTGGGAAGTCCCTTATGTGAGATTCTTCGCACTTCAGATGTGTGGCTCATCACTAGCCAAATATTGACATCAGTGAAGAGACTTGGTCCAACGAGATCTTTGAGGATCCAGTGACTGTGGTTGTTTCCTACTCACCAACGCAGATCACTGACACTTTGACTGCTGACTCCCGGTTTCCAATGACCCGATCAGCCCATGTGACAACAGCCCCACATTGAAGAGTTGTAAATTGTGTGTGTGTGTGTGTGTGTGTGTGTGTGTATATGTATATATATATATATATATATATATATATATATATATATATATATTACCTACTGCTTTTAAAAAATAAATAAAAACAAAACAAAGGCCTAGCCCTCAGAGCTTGGGTCCCCGGGGCCGTAATCTGCCTCAGGAATGTGGCTGCAGGGCCCCCTCCCTTTTCATTTTTTTAAAATAAAAATGGTTCAGGCCCCAGAGGATGGGGTCCCCGGGGCCCAAAAGGCTCAAGGGAAGGGGGGCCACACAGCCCCCATCTTAAAATACAATAAAAAAAGAAACCAGCAACTCGCCAGAGGCCCCACCCCCTCCCTGCACGACTCTGCAAACACGCCTCCTGGTGCGCTCTGGATTGGGGGATTAAGTCCCCTTTGATCCTAAGGGTTCTTAGGGGCCAAGTAGCCCACAAGGTACCTCCAGTAAGGCCCATACAGTGGGATTGCTGAGAGGTGGTCCGAGGCCATGCCCCTTTTTACAACACTGCAAACTGGCCTCTTGGCGCACTGCTGGTGGGGCGATGAAGTCCCCTTGTGTCTTGAGGATTTCAGGACTAAAGTGGACTTCATCCCCCAAGCAGCAGTGCGCCAGGAGGCGCGTTTGCAGGGTGGTGTAAAAAGGGGGCGTGGCCTCTGACCACTCTCAGTAATCCAGCTGTGTGGGGCTTACTGGAGGTAACAGGAGGGCTAGTTTGCCCCCAGGGACCCCCAGCAGTGAAGGGGACTTCAATCCCCATCCAAAAGTGCGCCAGGGATCGTGTTTGCAGAGTGCTGGGCAGCGGGGCCGTGGCCTGCTATGAGAACTTAGCAATGCTGCTGTGCGGGACTTACTGGAGGTAACAGGAGGGGTAGTTGGTGGAGGTCACACCCCACCTTTCTCCACCACTCTGCAAACGCGCCTCCTGGCACAGACTTGGTTGTGAGATGAAGTCCACTTTACTCCTGAGGGACTTTGGGGGCCAAGAAGTCCTCCTGGTACCTCCTGTAAGTCCTATGCAGCAGAATTCCTGAGCGCTGGTTGGAGGCCCAGCCCCCTTTCTCCACCACTCTGCAAACGTGACTACCAGTTAAAGAAGCATTTGTAATTTAATAGGTCTTGCATTTGCAAGAGTTAGAGCTATTGGCATTGTAAATGTAAAAGTTTTTTACTAATGTTTTTTGGAGTGGAGTGGATGTACGTTGTGTGTAGTGGAATTATGTGGTATGTTGTGCAGTGAAACTATGGATAGAAAATATGTGGTATTTAGTGTATAGGAATTATGTAGAGTGGGATTATGTGTTATGGAGAGCAATTATGTGGTATGGTAGTCTGTGTTGTGGAGTGGTAACCTCAGGTTTAGTCTTCCTCGTTTTCATAGAAGCTAAACTATGAACTCTCAATGAGACAAAAAAAAGAAGGAATCACTGAGGAGCACTTCAGGACCTAGTCATAGGTATGAGCAGGGCCACTAGAATTATGCGACTGTTTGGCTGCACCAACTTTCGCACAATTATACATTTTCCGCATTAGCCACATAATCCATCATCTGCTGCCTAATCTGCAGATTCGAACAAAAAAAGCCTTCTTTCTAGCTCAAACGGCTCAAACGTTACCAAAAATGCAGCGACAAGTGTTACAGCATGGTGGAAGGTCCTTTGTAAACCTAGAATGGTCACCTGTTACTTATTGCTAAATGTGGGTGTTAAATTGGTACTAATGGTGTGCAAGCCACTCTTGCTTCTTTCTGCACCTCTCTTGCCTCTTTCTGCATTTCTGTTGCTTCTTTCTGCACCTTTCTTTCTTTTTCTGCACTTACCTTGCCTCTTTCTGCACATCTCTACTACTTTCTGCACCTCTTTTGCCTCTTTCTGCACCTCTGTTGCCTCTTTCTGCACCTCACTTGCTTCTTTGTGCAACCCTCTTGCCTCTTTCTGCACCTCTCTTGCCTCTTTCTACACCCCTCTTCCCTCTTTCTGCACCCCTCCTGCCTCCTTCTGCACCTCTGTTCCTTCTTTCGGCACTTCTTTTGTTTCTTTCTGCACCTCTCTTGCTTCTTTCTGCACCCCTCTTGCCTCATTCTCCACCCCTCTCCCCCTCTCCCCCTTTCTGCATATCTGTTGCTTCTTTCTGCCTTTCTCTTGCCTCTTTTTCCACCCCTCTTCCCTCTTTCTGCATCTCTGTTGCTTCTTTCTGCACTTATCTTGCATCTTTCTGTACCTCTCTTGCTTCTTTCTGCACCCCTTGTGCCTCTTTCTGCACCCCTCTTCTCTTTCTGCACTCCTCTTGCCTGTTTCTGCACCTCTGTTCCTTCTTTCTGCACTTCTTTTGTTACTTTCTGCACCTCTCTTGCTTCTTACTGCACACCTCTTGTCTCTTTCTCCATCCCTCTTTCCTCTTTCTACACCTCTGTTGCTTCTTTCTGCACCTCTCTTGTCTCTTTCTCCACCCCTCGTCCCTCTTTCTGCACCTCTCTTGCTTTTTTGTGCACCCATCGTAACTCTTTCTGCACCCCTCTTCCCTCTTTTTGCACCCCACTTGCCTCTTTCTGCACCTCTGTTGTATCTTTCTGCACTACTCTTGCTTCTTTCTGCACCTCTCTTGCTTCTTTCTGCACCACTCGGGCTTCTTTCTGCACCCCTCTTCTGTCTTTCTGCACCCCTCTTGCCTCTTTCTGCACCCCTGTACTTTCTTTCTGCTCTTCTATTGTTTCTTTCTGCATCTCTCTTGCTTCTTTCTGCACCCCTCTCGCCACTTTCTTCACCCCTGTTCCCCCTTTTTGCATCTCTGTTGCTTCTTCCTGCACTTCTCTTGCCTCTTTTTCCACCCCTCATCCCTCTTTCTGCACCTCTGTTGCTTCTTTCTGCACTTTTCTTGCTTCTTTCTGCACCTCTGTCCCTTCTTTCTGCAACACTTGTGCCTCTTTCTGCACCCCTCTTCCCTCTTTCTGCTCCCCTCTTGCCTATTTCTGCACCTCTGTTCCTTGTTTCTGCACATCTTTTGTTTCTTTCTGCAACTTTCTTGCTTCTTTCTGCACCCCTCTTGCCTCTTTCTCCATCACTCTTCCCTCTTTCTGCACCTCTGTTGCTTCTTTCTGCACCTCACTTGCCCCTTTCTGCACCCCTCTTCCCTCTTTCTGCACCTCTGTTGCTTGTTTTTGCACTTCTCTTGCTTCTTTCTGCACCCCTCGTGCCTCTTTCTGTACCCCTTTTCCCTCTTTCTGTACCTTTCTTGCCTCTCTCTGCACCTCTGTTCCTTCTTTCTGCACTTCTTTTGATTCTTTCTACAGCTCTCTTGCTTCTTTCTACACCCCCTTGCCTCTTTCTCCACCCCTGTTGCCTCTTTCTGCACCCCTGTTGCCTCTTTCTGCACCCCTGTTGCCTCTTTCTGCACCTCTGTTCCTTTTTTCTGCACTTCTTTTGTTTCTTTCTGAACATCTCTTGCTTCTTTTTCACCCCTCATGCCTCTTTCTGCACCCCTCTTCCCTCTTTTTGCACCTCTGTTCCTTCTTTCTGCACTTCTTTTGTTTCTTTCTGCACCCTTCCCCTTTTTGCATCCCTCTTGCCTCTTTCTGCAGTTCTCTTGCTTCTTTCTACACGTCTGTTGCTTCTTTCAGCAATTCTCTTGCCTCTTTCTGCACTTATCTTGCTTGTTTCTGCACCCCTTTTGCATCTTTCTGCACCTCTGTTGCCTCTTTCTACACCCCTCTTCCCTCTTTCTGCACCCTCCTGCCTCTTTCTGCACCTCTGTTCCTTCTTTCTGCACTTCTTTTGTTTCTTTCTGCACTTATCTTGCGTCTTTCTGTACCTCTGTTGCTTCTTTCTGTACCACTTGTGCCTCTTTCTGCACCCCTCTTCTCTTTCTGCACCCCTCTTGTCTCTTTCTCCATCCCTCTTGCCTCTTTCTCCATCCCTCTTCCCTCTTTCTGCACATCTGTTGCTTCTTTCTGTACCTCTCTTGTCTCTTTCTCCACCCCTCATCCCTCTTTCTGTACCTCTGTTGCTTCTTTCTGCACCTCTCTTGCTTCTTTGTGCACCCCTCATGCCTCTTTGTGCACCCCTCTTCCCTCTTTTTGCACCCCTCTTGCCTCTTTCTGCACCTCTGTTGCATCTTTCTGCATTACTCTTGATTCTTTCTGCACCTCTCTTCCGTCTTTCTGCACCCCTCTTGCCTCTTTTTGCACCTCTGTTCCTTCTTTCTGCACTTCTTTTGCTTCTTTCTGTACCCTTCTTCCTTTTTTTGCATCCCTCTTGCCTCTTTCTGTAGTTCTCTTGTCATGTTCTGCACCTCTCTTGCCTCTTTCTGTACCTCACTTGCCTCTTTATGCACTTCTCTTGCTTCTTTCTACACCTCTGTTGCTTCTTTCAGCAATTCTCTTGCTTCGTTCTGCACCTCTCTTGCTTATTTCTGCACCACTCGTGCTTCTTTCATCACCCCTCTTCCGTCTTTCTGCACCCCTCTTGCCTCTTTCTGCACCCCTGTTCCTTCTTTCTGCTCTTCTTTTGTTTCTTTCTGCACCTCTCTTGCTTCTTTCTCCACCCCTGTTCCCCCTTTTTGCATCTCTGTTGTTTATTTCTGCACTTCTCTTGCCTCTTTCTCCACCCCTCATTCCTCTTTCTGTACCTCTGTTGCTTCTCTCTGCACTTCTCTCGCTTCTTTCTTCACCTCTGTCGCTTCTTTCTGCAACCCTTGTGCCTCTTTCTGCACCCCTCTTCCCGCTCCCCTCTTGCCTCTTTCTGCACCTCTGTTTCTTCTTTCTGCACTTCTTTTGTTTCTTTCTGCAAATTTCTTGCTTCTTTCTGCACCCCTCTTGCCTCTTTCTTCATCCCTCTTCCATCTTTCTGCACCTCTTGTTTCTTTTTGTACCTCTCTTGCCCCTTTCTGCACCCCTCTTTCTGCACCTCTGTTGCTTCTTTCTGTACTTCTCTTGCTTCTTTTGTTTCTTTCTACAGCTCTCTTGCTTCTTTCTACACCCCTTGCCTCTTTCTCCACCCCTCTTCCCTCTTTCTGCATCCCTGTTGCCTCTTTCTGCACCCCTGTTGCCTCTTTCTGCACCTCTGTTCCTTTTTTCTGCACTTCATTTGTTTCTTTCTGCACATCTCTTGCTTCTTTCTGCACCCTCGTGCCTCTTTCTGTACCCCTCTTCCTCTTTTTGCACCTCTGTTCCTTGTTTCTGCACTTCTTTTGTTTCTTTCTGCACCCTTCTTCCCTTTTTGCATCCCTCTTGCCTCTTTCTGCAGTTCTCTTGCCTCTTTCTGCACCTCTCTTGCCTCTTTCTGCACCTCACTTGCCTCTTTCTGCACTTCTCTTGCTTCTTTCTACACCTCTGTTGCTTCTTTCAGCAATTCTCTTGCCTCTTTCTGCACTTCTCTCGCTTGTTTCTGCACCTCTCTTGCAACTTTCTGCACCTCTGTTGCCTCTTTCTGCACCTCACTTGCTTCTGTCTGCACCCCTCTTGCCTCTTTCTGCACCCCTCTTCCCTTTTTCTGCACCCCTCCTGCCTCTTTCCGTACCTCTCTTGCCTCTTTGTGCACCTCTCCTACCTCTTTCTGCACCCCTCATGCCTCCTTTTGCATCTCTGTTGCTTCTTTCTGCACTTCTCTTGCCTCTTTCTCCACCCCTCATCCCTCTTTCTGCACCTCTGTTGCTTCTCTGTGCACTTCTCTTGCTTCTTTCTGCACCTCTGTACCTTCTTTCTGCAACCCTTGTGCCTTTTTCTGCACCCCTTTTCCCTCTTTCTGCTCCCCTCTTGCCTCTTTCTGCACCTCTGTTTCTTCTTTCTGCACTTCTTTCATTTCTTTCTGCAAATTTCTTGCTTCTTTCTGCACCCCTCTTGCCTCTTTCTCCATCCCTCTTCCCTCTTTCTGCACCTCTGTTGCTTCTTTCTGCACCTCTCTTGCCCCTTTCTGCACCCCTCTTCCCTCTTTCTGCACCTCTGTTGCTTCTTTCTGTACTTCTCTTGCTTCTTTCTGAACCCCTCGTGCCTCTTTCTGCATCCCTTTTCCCTCTCTTTGCACCTTTCTTGCCCCTCTCTGCACCTCTGTTCCTTCTTTCTGCACTTCTTTTGTTTCTTTCTATAGCTCTCTTGCTTCTTTCTACACCCCCTTGCCTCTTTCTCCACCCCTCTTTCCTCTTTCTGCACCCCTGTTGCCTCTTTCTGCACCTCTGTTCCTTTTTTCTGCACTTCTTTTGTTCCTTTCTGCACATCTCTTGCTTCTTTCTGTACCCCTCGTGTCTCTTTCTGCACCCCTCTTCCCTCTTTTTGCACCTCTGTTCCTTCTTTCTGCACTTCTTTTGTTTCTTTCTGCACCCTTCTTCCCTTTTTTGCATCCCTCTTGCCTCTTTCTGCAGTTCTCTTGTCATTGTCTGCACCTCTCTTGCCTCTTTCTGCACCTCACTTGCCTCTTTTTGCACTTCTCTTGTTTCTTTCTGCACCTCTGTTGCTTCTTTCAGCAATTCTCCTGCCTCTTTCTGCACTTCTCTTGCTTGTTTCTGCACCTCTCTTGCGTCTTTCTGCACCTCTGTTGCCTCTTTCTGCACCTCTCTTGCCTCTTTCTGCACCTCACTTGCCTCTTTCTGCACTTCTCTTGCTTCTTTCTACACCTCTGTTGCTTCTTTCAGCAATTCTCTTGCCTCTTTCTGCAATTCTCCTGCTTGTTTCTGCACCTCTCTTGCGACTTTCTGCACCTCTTTTGTCTCTTTCTGCACCTCACTTGCTCCTTACTGCACCCCTCTTGCCTCTTTCTGCACCCCTCTTGCCTCTTTCTGCACCCCTCTTCCCTCTTTCTACATCTCTCTTGTCACTTTTTGCACTCCTCTTCCCTCTTTCTGTACCTTTCCTGCCTGTTTCTGTACCCCTCTTCCCTCTTTCTGCACCTCTGTTGCTTCTTTCTGCACTTCTCTTGCTTCTTGCTGCACCCCTTGTGCCTCTTTCTGCACCCCTTTTCCCTCTTTCTGTACCTTTCTTGCCTTTCTCTGCACCTCTGTTCCTTCTTTCTGCACTTCTTTTGTTTCTTTCTACAGCTCTCTTGCTTCTTTCTACACCCCTTGCCTCTTTCTCCACCCCTCTTCCCTCTTTCTGCACCCCTGTTGCCTGTTTTTATACCCCTCTTCCCTCTTTTTGCACCTCTGTTCCTTCTTTCTGCACTTCTTTTGTTTCTTTCTGCACCCTTCTTCCCTTTTTGCATCCCTCTTGCCTCTTTCTGCAGTTCTCTTGTCATTTTCTGCACCTTTCTTGCCTCTTTCTGCACCTCACTTGCCTCTTTCGGCACTTCTCTTGCTTCTTTCTACACCTCTGTTGCTTCTTTCAGCAATTCTCTTGCCTCTTTCTGCACTTCTCTTGCTTGTTTCTGCACCTCTCTTGCACCTCTCTAGCGTCTTTCTGCACCTCTGCGGCCTCTTTTTGCACCTCTGTTCCTTCTTTCTGCACTTCTTTTGCTTCTTTCTGTACCCTTCTTCCTTTTTTTGCATCCCTCTTGCCTCTTTCTGTAGTTCTCTTGTCATGTTCTGCACCTCTCTTGCCTCTTTCTGTACCTCACTTGCCTCTTTATGCACTTCTCTTGCTTCTTTCTACACCTCTGTTGCTTCTTTCAGCAATTCTCTTGCTTCGTTCTGCACCTCTCTTGCTTATTTCTGCACCACTCGTGCTTCTTTCATCACCCCTCTTCCGTCTTTCTGCACCCCTCTTGCCTCTTTCTGCACCCCTGTTCCTTCTTTCTGCTCTTCTTTTGTTTCTTTCTGCACCTCTCTTGCTTCTTTCTCCACCCCTGTTCCCCCTTTTTGCATCTCTGTTGTTTATTTCTGCACTTCTCTTGCCTCTTTCTCCACCCCTCATTCCTCTTTCTGTACCTCTGTTGCTTCTCTCTGCACTTCTCTCGCTTCTTTCTTCACCTCTGTCGCTTCTTTCTGCAACCCTTGTGCCTCTTTCTGCACCCCTCTTCCCGCTCCCCTCTTGCCTCTTTCTGCACCTCTGTTTCTTCTTTCTGCACTTCTTTTGTTTCTTTCTGCAAATTTCTTGCTTCTTTCTGCACCCCTCTTGCCTCTTTCTCCATCCCTCTTCCATCTTTCTGCACCTCTTGTTTCTTTTTGTACCTCTCTTGCCCCTTTCTGCACCCCTCTTTCTGCACCTCTGTTGCTTCTTTCTGTACTTCTCTTGCTTCTTTTGTTTCTTTCTACAGCTCTCTTGCTTCTTTCTACACCCCCTTGCCTCTTTCTCCACCCCTCTTCCCTCTTTCTGCATCCCTGTTGCCTCTTTCTGCACCCCTGTTGCCTCTTTCTGCACCTCTGTTCCTTTTTTCTGCACTTCATTTGTTTCTTTCTGCACATCTCTTGCTTCTTTCTGCACCCCTCGTGCCTCTTTCTGTACCCCTCTTCCCTCTTTTTGCACCTCTGTTCCTTGTTTCTGCACTTCTTTTGTTTCTTTCTGCACCCTTCTTCCCTTTTTTGCATCCCTCTTGCCTCTTTCTGCAGTTCTCTTGCCTCTTTCTGCACCTCTCTTGCCTCTTTCTGCACCTCACTTGCCTCTTTCTGCACTTCTCTTGCTTCTTTCTACACCTCTGTTGCTTCTTTCAGCAATTCTCTTGCCTCTTTCTGCACTTCTCTCGCTTGTTTCTGCACCTCTCTTGCAACTTTCTGCACCTCTGTTGCCTCTTTCTGCACCTCACTTGCTTCTGTCTGCACCCCTCTTGCCTCTTTCTGCACCCCTCTTCCCTTTTTCTGCACCCCTCCTGCCTCTTTCCGTACCTCTCTTGCCTCTTTGTGCACCTCTCCTACCTCTTTCTGCTCCCCTCTTGCCTCATTTTGCACCTCTGTTGGTTCTTTCTGCACTGCTCTTGCCTCTTTCTCCACCCCTCATCCCTCTTTCTGCACCTCTGTTGCTTCTCTGTGCACTTCTCTTGCTTCTTTCTGCACCTCTGTACCTTCTTTCTGCAACCCTTGTGCCTTTTTCTGCACCCCTTTTCCCTCTTTCTGCTCCCCTCTTGCCTCTTTCTGCACCTCTGTTTCTTCTTTCTGCACTTCTTTCATTTCTTTCTGCAAATTTCTTGCTTCTTTCTGCACCCCTCTTGCCTCTTTCTCCATCCCTCTTCCCTCTTTCTGCACCTCTGTTGCTTCTTTCTGCACCTCTCTTGCCCCTTTCTGCACCCCTCTTCCCTCTTTCTGCACCTCTGTTGCTTCTTTCTGTACTTCTCTTGCTTCTTTCTGAACCCCTCGTGCCTCTTTCTGCATCCCTTTTCCCTCTCTTTGCACCTTTCTTGCCCCTCTCTGCACCTCTGTTCCTTCTTTCTGCACTTCTTTTGTTTCTTTCTATAGCTCTCTTGCTTCTTTCTACACCCCTTGCCTCTTTCTCCACCCCTCTTTCCTCTTTCTGCACCCCTGTTGCCTCTTTCTGCACCTCTGTTCCTTTTTTCTGCACTTCTTTTGTTCCTTTCTGCACATCTCTTGCTTCTTTCTGTACCCCTCGTGTCTCTTTCTGCACCCCTCTTCCCTCTTTTTGCACCTCTGTTCCTTCTTTCTGCACTTCTTTTGTTTCTTTCTGCACCCTTCTTCCCTTTTTTGCATCCCTCTTGCCTCTTTCTGCAGTTCTCTTGTCATTGTCTGCACCTCTCTTGCCTCTTTCTGCACCTCACTTGCCTCTTTTGCACTTCTCTTGTTTCTTTCTGCACCTCTGTTGCTTCTTTCAGCAATTCTCCTGCCTCTTTCTGCACTTCTCTTGCTTGTTTCTGCACCTCTCTTGCGTCTTTCTGCACCTCTGTTGCCTCTTTCTGCACCTCTCTTGCCTCTTTCTGCACCTCACTTGCCTCTTTCTGCACTTCTCTTGCTTCTTTCTACACCTCTGTTGCTTCTTTCAGCAATTCTCTTGCCTCTTTCTGCAATTCTCCTGCTTGTTTCTGCACCTCTCTTGCGACTTTCTGCACCTCTTTTGTCTCTTTCTGCACCTCACTTGCTCCTTACTGCACCCCTCTTGCCTCTTTCTGCACCCCTCTTGCCTCTTTCTGCACCCCTCTTCCCTCTTTCTACATCTCTCTTGTCACTTTTTGCACTCCTCTTCCCTCTTTCTGTACCTTTCCTGCCTGTTTCTGTACCCCTCTTCCCTCTTTCTGCACCTCTGTTGCTTCTTTCTGCACTTCTCTTGCTTCTTGCTGCACCCCTTGTGCCTCTTTCTGCACCCCTTTTCCCTCTTTCTGTACCTTTCTTGCCTCTCTCTGCACCTCTGTTCCTTCTTTCTGCACTTCTTTTGTTTCTTTCTACAGCTCTCTTGCTTCTTTCTACACCCCCTTGCCTCTTTCTCCACCCCTCTTCCCTCTTTCTGCACCCCTGTTGCCTGTTTTTATACCCCTCTTCCCTCTTTTTGCACCTCTGTTCCTTCTTTCTGCACTTCTTTTGTTTCTTTCTGCACCCTTCTTCCCTTTTTTGCATCCCTCTTGCCTCTTTCTGCAGTTCTCTTGTCATTTTCTGCACCTTTCTTGCCTCTTTCTGCACCTCACTTGCCTCTTTCGGCACTTCTCTTGCTTCTTTCTACACCTCTGTTGCTTCTTTCAGCAATTCTCTTGCCTCTTTCTGCACTTCTCTTGCTTGTTTCTGCACCTCTCTTGCACCTCTCTAGCGTCTTTCTGCACCTCTGCGGCCTCTTTCTGCACCTCTCTTGCCTCTTTCTGCACCTCACTTGCCTCTTTCTGCACTTCTCTTGCTTCTTTCTACACCTCTGTTGCTTCATTCAGCAATTCTCTTGCCTCTTTCTGCACTTCTCTTGCTTGTTTCTGCACCTCTCTTGCAACTTTCTGCACCTCTGTTGCCTCTTTCTGCACCTCACTTACTTCTATCTGCACCCCTCTTGCCTCTTTCTGCACCCCTCTTCCCTCTTTCTGCACACCTCCTGCCTCTTTCTGTACCTCTCTTGCCTCTTTGTGCACCTCTCCTACCTCTTTCTGCCCCCTCATGCCTCTTTTTGCACCTCTGTTGGCTCTTTCTGCACTGCTCTTGCTTTTTTCTGCACCTCACTTGCCTCTTTCTGCACTTCTCTTGCTTCTTCCTACACCTCTGTTGCTTCTTTCAGCAATTCTCTTGCCTCTTTCTGCTCTTCTCTTGCTTGTTTCTGCACCTCTCTTGTGACTTTCTGCACCTCTGTTGCCTCTTTCTGAACCTCATTTGCTTCTTTACGCACCCCTCTTGCCTCTTTCTGCACCCCTATTCCCTCTTTCTGCACCTCTCTTGCCTCGTTTTGCACCCCTCTTCCCTCTTTCTGCACCTTTCCTGCCTGTTTCTGCACCTCTCTTGCCTCTTTCTGTACCTCTGTTGCTTCTTTCTGCACTTCTCTTGCCTCTTTCTTCACCCTTTGCGCCTCTTTCAGCACCTCTGTTCCATCTTTCTGCACTTCTCTTCCTTCTTTCTGCACCCCTCCTGCCTCTTTCTGTACCTCTCTTGCCTCTTTGTGCATCTCTCCTACCTCTTTCTGCACCACTCTTGCCTCTTTTTGCACCTCTGTTAATTCTTTCTGCACTGCTCTTGCTTCTTTCTACACCTCTTTTGCAAATGTCTGCATCCCTCATGCCTCTTTCTGCACCCCTCTTCCCTATTTTGCCACCTCTGTTGCTTCTTTCTGCACTTCTCTTGCTTCTTTCTGCACCCCTCTTGCCTCTTTCTGTACCCCTTTTGCCTCTTTGTGCACCTCTCCTGCCTCTTTCTGCGCCTCTCTTGCCTTTTTCTGCAGTTCTCTTGCCTCTTTCTGCACCTCTTTTGCTTCTTTCTGTACTTTTCTTGCCTCTTTCTGTACCCCTCTTGCCTCTATCTGCACCTCTGTTGGTTCTTTCTGCACTTCTATTGCTTCTTTTTGCACCTCTGTTGCAAATTTCTGCATCCCTCTTGCCTCTTTCTGTACCCCTCTTCCCTCTTTCTGCATCTCTCTTGCCTCTGTCTGCACACCTGATCCCTCTTTCTGCCCCCTTTTGTCTATTTCTGCAACTCTCTTGCCTCTTTCTGCAGTTCTCTTGCCTCCTTCTGCACCTCACTTACCTCTTTCTGCAATTCTCTTGCTTCTTTCTGCACCCTTCTTCCCTTTTTCTGCACATCTTTTGCCTCTTTCTGCACCTCTCTTGCCTCATTCTGCACATCTCTTGGTTCTTTCTGCACCGCTCTTGCCTCTTTCCGCACTACTCATGCCTCTTTGAGCACCTCTTTTGCTTCTTTCTGCACTTCTCTCTCTTCTTTCTGCACCCCTCTTGCCTCTTTCTGCACCTCTGTTGCTTCTTTCTGCACTTCTATTGCCTCTTTCTGCACCTCTCTTTCTTCTTTCTGCACCCCTGTTGTCTCTTTCTGCACCGCTGTTGTCTCTTTCTGCCCTTGTCTTTCCTCTTTCTGCACCTCTCTTGCTTCTTTCTGCATTTCTCTTGCTTCTTTCTGAACCTCTCTTGCTTCTTTCTGCACCCTTCTTCCCTTTTTTGCATCCCTCTTGCCTCTTTCTGCTGTTCTCTTGCCATTTTCTGCACCTCTCTTGCCATTTTCTACACCTCTCGCCTCTTTCTGCACCTCACTTGCCTCTTTCTGCACTTCTCTTGCTTCTTTCCACACCTCTGTTGCTTCTTTCAGCAATTCTCTTGCCTCTTTCTGCACTTCTCTTGCTTGTTTCTGCACCTCTCTTGTGTCTTTCTGCACCTCTGTTGCTTCTTTCTGCACCTCTCTTGCCTCTTTCGGCACCTCTGTTGCTTCTTTCTGCACTTCTCTTGCCTCTTTCTGCACCTCTGACTTAGAGGTAGTTTTAATCTCCCTGCCCTATTATGTACTAGATTTTCACAAACACAAGGGAACCCAAAAGGTAGATAAGGACCTTGGGTAACAGTTTAGTATTAGAACAGTGGTCCTTAAACAGAACAGTGTGGTCATCAGGATAAATATAGACTCCAATCAGTGCTATATTCACGAGTGTCCAGCCGGACATTCAATTTAATAATTCAAAAATGTCAAAAACCAAAAATAAACACATTAATACAGTGGGACACAATCCTGCATCCTACATAGAAACATGACAAGTACACTTAGGACAGGAACATATCAGGCAAGACAGGGTAGCTTGTGGAATATTGAACACAATTTCTAACAAGCTTGAGGAAACAGTAAATACACTTTTTTATCAGATTTGATTAATGTGCAAACTGTTTACATTGGTCGACGACATTTCGATCCTCTTTAAGAAATAGTAGGATCATCATCAGGACAGTTAAAAATACAAGCCTGAATAATTAGAGATTGCCTCAAGCGGCTTGCGGAAGGTTAAGCCACAATTACACTCAGTGGTGGAGGCCGATTAAATAGGATGTACTAAGAATGAAAAACCTGGCAATTAAACTGTAAATTATCAGTTCCACGGCAGCAAGTGGCAATGCACGTTATGCTGTGTGATCCAAGGCTTGATGGCAGGGAAATCCCAAAGGGGATCGAAACGTCGTCGAGCAATGTAAACAGTTTGCACATTAATCAAATCTGATAAAAAAAGTGTATTTACTGTTTCCTCAAGCTTGTTAGAAATTGTGTTCAATATTCCACAAGCTACCCTGTTTTGCCTGATATGTTCCTGTCCTAAGTGTACTTGTCATGTTTCTATGTAGGATGCAGGATTGTGTCCCACTGTATTGATGTGTTTATTTTTGTTTTTTGACATTTTTGAATTATTAAATTGAATGTCCGGCTGGACACTCGTAATATAGCACTGATTGGAGTCTATATTTATCCTGATGACCACACTGTTCTGTTTAAGGACCACTGTTCTATTATGTACTAGGGCCTTACATGGGAGGTCATGCCAATCACAGGGGTACCCCAACCCATAGTGTACCCTAGTGTACATAGGTGTTTTCACTGTATTCTAAGTGTCTTTCAGCATAGCACTGGCTCCGGGCCTGGTTAGTCAGAGTCAGTTACCACCAGTACCAGTCAGCAAAAAGTTGGGGGCACAGGATGACTTTGCAACAAGGCCTCTTTCTGCACCTCTGTTGGTTCTTTTGCATATCTCTTGCTTCTTTCTGCACCTTTCTTCCTCTTTCTGGACTTCTGTTGCCTCTTTCTGAATTTCTCTTGCTTCTTTCTGCGCCTTTCTTCCTCTTTCTGCACATGTCCTACCTCTGTAGGCATAGTTAGAAATTAGCATTTAAAAAACCTTTGAAATTCAGTGAAAAAACATAGGTTTCAGGGACGTTACAGTTAGAAATTAACATTTAAAAACCTTAAAAATTCACCGAAAAAACCACAGGTTTCAGGGACGTTATAGTTCGTTGGACATTTCACTCGTACAAAACCAGAGCAATTCGGCTGTTATAGTTAGTTGAGCTAACTATAACTCGCGCCCCCGGAATGCAGTGCTGATGACGTCACATATTACATCACTCATGACATGATCAGTGACATCTCAAATGACATCACTGATGACATAATCCACGTGATCATCTGATGCACCTCCTCAGACCCTGATATAACCTTTGATACACTCCCTCTAAAAACAGTCTACCATTCTCGAAATTATAGACACACCAATACCAGTTAGTACATACACACTGACTGATTCCTAGGTCTACACACACATTCATTCACTCACCCATACAGTCAGTCATACATGCAGTCACTCATCAATACAGCCACTATCATATGCACTCGTACACCTATACAGACATTCACACACCGCCACTCACCCATAGAGTTACTCACACACCTAGTCAGTCATGCAAAGAATCAATCACACTCCCATTTACTCACCTATACAGTTATACACACACAACTTCACTTATTCATACAGATACTAACACATACTTACTCTCTTATACAATCACTGACACAAGCACACACTCATCCATACAGCCACTCTCACAATCACTCACTCTCACATATAGTCATTTATATAGTCCAACACTCACATATACTGCCTTTCACATATGTAGTTACTCACACATGTACCACTGAGGCATCCATCCACTCACCAACACACCCATACACACACCCACCCATACAGCTCTACACAGATGCACTCTTGAACCCATACACCCAGTCAATCACCCACTCACACATCTATGCACAGAGTCACCGGCCCCCACCCACACAGACACTCAGGCACCCATACAGATTCTCAGACAACCAATCAATAACCCATATAGACGCTCATATAGGTACTCACCAACCCATGCAGCTGCTTACACACCAACTGACAGACTGATACAGACATTCACACATTTTAGTCACTAACCCATGCATTCAGTAAGACACAATTAATCACTCACTTATACAGTCAGTCACGCACCTACTAAATCATCCATACAGATACTCATAAACCCACTCATTCTTCAATACACCTTGGTATATATATATATATATATATTCACTGAAAAAACCATAGGTTTCAGACACGTTATAGTTAGAAATTAGCATTTAAAAAACCTTTGAAATTCACTGAAAAAACCATAGGTTTTAGGGACAGTTATAGTTAGTTGGACATTTCACTCGTACAAAACCATAGAAATTCCCCCGTTATAGTTAGTTCAGCTAACTATAACTCGCGCCCCATAATGCACTGCTGATGACGTCACATATTACATCACTCATGACATGGTCAGTGACATCACTCATGACATCACTCATGACATCTCAAATGACATCACTGATGACATCACTGATGACATCATCCAGTGACTGTGTGTTTCTGTAAAGTTTAAATATGTTTAATATATATAGGGAAAGGCGTATTGAAGAATGAGTGGGTGTATAAGTGTCTGAATGGATGATTTAGTACGTGAGTGACTGACTCTACAAGTGAGTGATTAAATGTATCTTACTGAATGCATGGGTTAGTGACTAAACTGTGTGAATGTCTGTATCCGTCTGTCTGTTGGTTTGTAAGCGGCTGCATGGCTTTCTGAATAGCTACATGAGTGTCTACATGGGTTATTGATTGATTGTCTGAGTATCTGTATGGGTGCCTGAGTGTTTGTGTGGGTGGGTGTGTGTGACTCTGTGCATAGATGTGTGAGTTGGTGATTCACTGGAGTGCATGGTTTCAAGAGTGCATCTGTGATGGACTGTATGGGTGGGTGAGTGTGTGTATGGGTGTATTAGTGATTGAATGTATATCTCAGTGGTACATGTGTGAGTAACTACATATGTGAAAGGCAGTATATATATGTGTGTTGGAGTATATAAATGGCTATAAGTGAGAGTGTGTGATTGTGAGAGTGGCTGTATGGATGAGTGTGTTCTTGTATCAGTGATTGTATAAGAGCGTAAGAAATGTGCTGAGTATTTGTATGAGTAAGTGAGCTGGTGTGTGTATAACTGTATAGGTGAGTAAATGGGTGCTGTGATTAATTATTTGCATGACTGACTAGGTGTGTGAGTACCTCTATGGATGAGTGGCGATGTGTGAGTGTTTATATAGGTGTATGAGTGCATATGATAGTCCTGTACTGAGTGACTAAGTATGAGTGACTGTGCGGGTGAGTGAGTGGTTGTGTGTGTAGACCTAAGAATCAGTGAGTGGGTATGTAGTTTTTGGTGTTGGAGTGTCTATGGTTTTGAGAATGGCAGTCTGTAATTTAGAGTGGGTGTATCAAAAGTTATATTAGGGTGTGAGAAGATGCATGAAATTATCACATGGATGATGTCATCAGTGATGTAATTTGAGATGTCATCAGTGATTTCACTGACCATGTCATGAGTGATGTAATATGTGACGTCATCAGCAGTGCATTGCGGGGTGCGAGTTATAGTTAGCTGAACTAACTATAACGGGGAATTTCTATGGTTTTGTACGCAGTGAAATGTCCAACTAACTATAACTGTCCCTAAAACCTATGGTTTTTTCAGTGAATTTCAAAGGTTTTTAAATGCTAATTTCTAACTATAACGTGTCTGAAACCTATGGTTTTTTCAGTGAATTTCAAAGGTTTTTAAATGCTAATTTCTAACTATAACGTGCCTGAAACCTATGATTTTTAAGTGAATTTCAAAGGTTTTTTAAATGCTAGTTTCTAACTATGCCTACAGAGGTAGGACATGTGAAGAAAAAAAACGCACAGAAAGAAGCAAAAGATGTGCAGAAAGAACCAACAGAGGAGCAGAAAGAGGCCTTGTTGCAAAATCATCCTGTGCCCACAACTTTTCCAGACGGGTACTGGTGGTAACTGACTCTGACTAACCAGAGCCAGTGCTATGCTAAAAGACACTTAGAATACAGTGAAAACACCTACATACACTAGGGAACACTATGCGTTGGGGTACCCCTGTGATTAGCATGACCTCCTCTGCAAGTCCCTAGTACATAATAGGGCAGGGGATTAAAACTACCTCTTAAAACGCGCTACAGGGCGCGTTTGCACAGTGGTGAAGGGAGGGGGCCTGAGGTGACATGTGTGCAAACGCACCCCGTGGCGCGTTTTAAGTTGCGGGATTAAGTCCCTTGAATTCTGAGGTCCCTGGGGCCCAACTAGCCCCCAGGTACCTACAGTTAGGACCACAGAGCTGAGTTGCAGAGAGGCGTTCTGAGGCCACGCACCTTTTTCACCTCTCTGCAACGCAACTCTGTTGTGCTTACTGAAGGTACCTGGTGGGCTAGTTGGCCCCCAGGGTCCCTCAGGATTCAAAGGGAATTAATTCCCCAACTTAAACGCACCACAGGGCGTGTTTGCGCACATGTCACCTGAGGCCCCGCCCTCCCTTCACCACTGTGCAAACGCGCCCCGTGGTGCGTTTTTAAGTTGGGGATTAGGTCACCTTGAATCCTGAGGGTCCCTGGGGCCCAACTAGCCCACTAGGTACTTCCAGTAAGCACCACAGGCCTGCGTTGCAACGCCTGTAACAAATTGTGCAGTTGTGTTTAGGTAGTGAAGAGGGTCGTGCTGGGGGTAGTGTTTTAGGGTTTAGGGTAGTGCAGTGGTGTTTGTGTAGTGTAGGGGGTCATGCTGGGGGTAGATTTAGGGTTTAGGGTAGTGCAGTGGTGTTTGGGTAGTGTAGGGAGTCGTGCTGGGGGAGTGTTTTAGGGTTTAGGGTAGTGCAGTGGTGTTTGGGTAGTGTAGGGGGTCGTGCTGGGGGTAGTGTTTTAGGGTTTAGGGTAGTGCAGTGGTGTTTGGGTAGTGTAGGGGGTCGTGCTGGGGGTAGTGATTTAGGGTAGTGCAGTGGTGTTTGGGTAGTGTAGGGGTACTGCTGGGGGTAGTGTTTTAGGGTTTAGGGTAGTACAGTGGTGTTTGGGTAGTGTAGGGGTACTGCTGGGGGTAGTTTTTTAGGGTTTAGGGTAGTGCAGTGGTGTTTGGGTAGTGTAGTGGTTCGTGCTGGGGTAGTTTTTAGGGTTTAGGGTAGTGCAGTGGTGTTTGTGTAGTGTAGGAGGTCGTGTTTTAGGGTTTAGGGTAGTGCAGTGGTCTTTGGGTAGTGTAGGAGTCGTGCGGGGGTAGTGTTTTAGGGTTTAGGGTAGTGTAGGGGGTATTGCGGGGGTAGTGTTTTAGGGATTAGGGTAGTGCATTGGTGTTTGGGTAGTGTAGGGGTCATGCGGGGGTAGTGTTTTAGGGTTTAGGGCAGTGCAGTGGTGTTTGGGTAGTGTAGGGGGTCGTGCTGGGGGAGTGTTTTAGGGTTTAGGGCAGTGCAGTGGTGTTCGGGTAGTGTAGGGGGTCGTGCTGGGGGAGTGTTTTAGGGTTTAGGCCAGTGCAGTGGTGTTAGGGTAGTGTAGGGGGTCGTGCTGGGGGAGTGTTTGAGGGTTTAGGGCAGTGCAGTCGTGTTCGGGTAGTGTAGGGGGTTGTGCTGGGGGTAGTATTTTAGGGTTTAGGGTAGTGCAGTGGGGTTCGGGTAGTATAGGGGGTCGTGCTGGGGGTAGTGTTCTAGGGTTTAGGGCAGTGCAGTGGTGTTTGGGCAGTGTAGGGGGTAATGCTGGGGGTGGTGTTTTAGGGTTTAGGGCAGTGCAGTGGTGTTCAGGCAGTGTAGGGGGTCGTGCTGGGGGTGGTGTTTCAGGGTTTAGGGCAGTGCAGTGGTGTTCGGGCAGTGTAGGGGGTGGTGTTTCAGGGTTTAGGGCAGTGCAGTGGTGTTCGGGCAGTGTAGGGGGTCGTGCAGGGGTGGTGTTTCAGGGTTTAGGGCAGTGGTGTTCGGGCAGTGTAGGGGGTCGTGCTGGGGGTGGTGTTTCAGGGTTTGGGGCAGTGCAGTGGTGTTCGAGCAGTAAAGGGGGTCGTGCTGGGGGTGGTGTTTCAGGGTTTAGGGCAGTGCAGTGGTGTTCGGGCAGTGTAGGGGGCGGTGCAGGGGGTGGTGTTTGAGGGTTTAGGGCAGTGCAGTGGTGTTCGGGCAGTGTAGGGGGTGCTGCAGGGGGTGGTATTTCAGGGTTTAGGGCAGTGCAGTGGTGTTCGGGCAGTGTAGGGGGTCATGCTGGGGCTGGTGTTTCAGGGTTTAGGGCAGTGCAGTGGTGTTCGGGCAGTGTAGGGGTCATGCTGGGGCTGGTGTTTCAGGGTTTAGGGCAGTGCAGTGGTGTTCGGGCAGTGTAGGTGGTCGTGCTGGGGCTGGTGTTTCAGGGTTTAGGGCAGTGCAGTGGTGTTCGGGCAGTGTAGGGGGTCATGCTGGGGCTGGTGTTTCAGGGTTTAGGGCAGTGCAGTGGTGTTCGGGCAGTGTAGGGGGTCTTGCTGTGGCTGGTGTTTCAGAGTCTAGGGCAGTGCAGTGGTGTTCGGGCAGTGTAGGGGGTCTTGCTGGGGCTGGTGTTTCAGGGTTTAGGGCAGTGCAGTGGTGTTCGGGCAGTGTAGGGGGTCGTGCTGGGGGTGGTGTTTCAGGGTTTAGGGCAGTGCAGTGGTGTTTGGGCAGTGTAGGGGGTCGTGCTGGGGCTAGTGTTTCAGGATTTAGGGCAGAGCAATGGTGTTCAGGCAGTGTAGGGGGTTTTGCTGGAGGTGGTGTTTCAGGGTTTAGGGCAGTGCAGTGGTGTTCGATGCAGTGTAGGGGTGGTGTTTCAGAGTTTAGGGCAGTGGTGTTCAGGCAGTGTAGGGGTCTTGCTGGGGTTGATGTTTCAGGGTTTAGGGCAGTGCAGTGGTGTTCGGGCAGTGTAGGGGTCGTGCTGCGGGTGGTGTTTCAGGGTTTAGGGCAGTGCAGTGGTGTTCCGGCAGTGTAGGAGGTCGTGCAGGGGTGGTGTTTCAGGGTTTAGGGCAGTGCAGTGGTGTTCGGGCAGTGTAGGGGGTCATGCGGGGGTAGTGTTTCAGGGATTAGGGTAGTGCATTGGTGTTTGGGTAGTGTAGGGGGTCATGCGGGGGTAGTGTTTTAGGGTTTAGGGCAGTGCAGTGGTGTTTGGGTAGTGTAGGGGGTTGTGCTGGGGGAGTGTTTTAGGGTTTAGGGCAGTGCAGTGGTGTTCGGGTAGTGTAGGGGGTTGTGCTGGGGGAGTGTTTTAGGGTTTAGGCCAGTGCAGTGGTGTTTGGGTAGTGTAGGGGTCGTGCTGGGGGAGTGTTTGAGGGTTTAGGGCAGTGCAGTCGTGTTCGGGTAGTGTAGGGGTTGTGCTGGGGTAGTATTTTAGGGTTTAGGGTAGTGCAGTGGTGTTCGGGTAGTATAGGGGTCGTGCTGGGGGTAGTGTTCTAGGGTTTAGGGCAGTGCAGTGGTGTTTGGGCAGTGTAGGGGGTAATGCTGGGGGTGGTGTTTTAGGGTTTAGGGCAGTGCAGTGGTGTTCGGGCAGTGTAGGGGTCGTGCTGGGGGTGGTGTTTCAGGGTTTAGGGCAGTGCAGTGGTGTTCGGGCAGAGGTGTAGGGGGTGGTGTTTCAGGGTTTAGGGCAGTGCAGTGGTGTTCGGGCAGTGTAGGGGGTCGTGCAGGGGGTGGTGTTTCAGGGTTTAGGGCAGTGGTGTTTGGGCAGTGTAGGGGTCGTGCTGGGGGTGGTGTTTCAGGGTTTGGGGCAGTGCAGTGGTGTTCGAGCAGTGTAAGGGGGTCGTGCTGGGGGTGGTGTTTCAGGGTTTAGGGCAGTGCAGTGGTGTTCGGGCAGTGTAGGGGGCGGTGCAGGGGGTGGTGTTTCAGGGTTTAGGGCAGTGCAGTGGTGTTCGGGCAGTGTAGGGGTGCTGCAGGGGGTGGTAGTTTCAGGGTTTAGGGCAGTGCAGTGGTGTTCGGGCAGTGTAGGGGGTCGTGCTGGGGGTGGTGTTTCAGGGTTTAGGGCAGTGCAGTGGTGTTTGGGCAGTGTAGGGGTCGTGCTGGGGCTAGTGTTTCAGGATTTAGGGCAGAGCAATGGTGTTCAGGCAGTGTAGAGGGTTTTGCTGGAGGTGGTGTTTCAGGGTTTAGGGCAGTGCAGTGGTGTTCGTGCAGTGTAGGGGGTGGTGTTTCAGGGTTTAGGGGCAGTGGTGTTCAGGCAGTGTAGGGGGTCTTGCTGGGGTTGATGTTTCAGGGTTTAGGGCAGTGCAATGGTGTTCGGGCAGTGTAGGGGGTCGTGCTGCGGGTGGTGTTTCAGGGTTTAGGGCAGTGCAGTGGTGTTCCGGCAGTGTAGGAGGTCATGCAGTGGGTGGTGTTTCAGGGTTTAGGGCAGTGCAGTGGTGTTCGGGCAGTGTAGGGGGTCGTGCTGGGGGTGGTGTTTCAGGGTTTAGGGCAGTGCAGTGGTGTTCGGGCAGTGTAGGGTGTCACGCTGAGGGGTGGTGTTTCAGGGTTTAGGGCAGTGCAGTGGTGTTCGGGCAGTGTAGGGGGTCATGCAGGGGGTGGTGTTTCAGGGTTTAGGGCAATGCAGTGGTGTTTGGGCAGTGTAGGGGTCGTGCAGGGGGTGGTGTTTCAGGGTTTAGGGCAGTGCAGTGGTGTTCGGCCAGTGTAGGTGGTCTTGCTGGGGGTGGTGTTTCAGGCTTTAGAGTGCAGTGGTGTTCGGGCAGTGTAGGGGTCTTGCTGGGGGTGGTGTTTCAGGGTTTAGGGCAGTGCAGTGGTGTTCGGGCAGTGTAGGGGGTCTTGCTGGGGCTGGTGTTTCAGGGTTTAGGGTAGTGCAGTGGTGTTCGGGCAGTGTAGGCGGTCGTTCTGGGGCTGGTGTTTCAGGGTTTAGGGCAGTGCAGTGGTGTTCGGGCAGTGTACGGTGTTGTGCTGGGGCTGGTGTTTCAGGGTTTAGGGCAGTGCAGTGGTGTTCGGGCAGTGTAGGGGGTCGTGCTGGGGGTGGTGTTTTAGGGTTTAGGGCAGTGCAGTGGTGTTCGGGCAGTGTAGGGGGTCGTGCTGGGGCTGGTGTTTCATGGTTTTGGGCAGTGCAGTGGTGTTCGGGCAGTGTAGGGGGTCGTGCTGGGGGTGGTGTTTCAGGGTTTAGGGCAGTGCAGTGGTGTTCGGGCAGTGTAGGGGGTCATGCTGGGGGTGGTGTTTCAGGATTTAGGGCAGTGGTGTTCGGGCAGTGTAGGGGGTCTTGCTGGGGTTGTGTTTCGGGGTTTAGGGCAGTGCAGTGGTGTTCGTGCAGTGTAGGGGGTCGTGCTGGGGATGGTGTTTCAGGGTTTAGGGCAGTGCAGTGGTGTTCGGGCAGTGTAGGGGTCATGCTGGGGCTGGTGTTTCAGGGTTTAGGGCAGTGCAGTGGTGTTCGGGCAGTGTAGGGGGTCTTGCTGGGGGTGGTGTTTCAGGGTTTAGGGCAGTGGTGTTCGGGCAGTGTAGGGGGTCTTGCTGGGGGTGATGCTTCAGGGTTTAGGGAAGTGCAGTGGTGTTTGGGCAGTGTAGGGGGTCTTGCTGGGGGTAGTGTTTCAGGGTTTAGGGCAGTGCAGTGGTGTTCGTGTAGTGTAGGGGGTCGTGCTGGGGATGGTGTTTCAGGGTTTAGGGCAGTGCAGTGGTGTTCGGGCAGTGTAGGGGGTCGTGCAGGGGGTGGTGTTTCAGGGTTTAGGGCAGTGCAGTGGTGTTCGGGCAGTGTAGGGGTCGTGCTGGGGGTGGTGTTTCAGGGTTTAGGGCAGTGCAGTGGTGTTCGGGCAGTGTAGGGGGTCGTGCTGGGGGTGGTGTTTCAGGGTTTAGGGCAGTGGTGTTCGGGCAGTGTAGGGGGTCTTGCTGGGGGTGATGTTTCAGGGTTTAGGGCAGTGCAGTGGTGTTCGGGCAGTGTAGGAGGTCTTGCTGGGGGTAGTGTTTCAGGGTTTAGGGCAGTGCAGTGGTGTTCGGGCAGTGTAGGGGTCATGCTGGGGGTGGTGTTTCAGGGTTTAGGGCAGTGCAGTGGTGTTCGGGCAGTGTAGGGGGTCGTGAAGGGGTGGTGTTTCAGGGTTTAGGGCAGTGCAGTGGTATTCGGGCAGTGTAGGGGGTCGTGCTGGGGGTAGTGTTTTAGGATTTAGGTTAGTGCAGTGGTGTTTGGGTAGTGTAGGGGGTCATGCTGGGGGTAGTGTTTTAGGGTTTAGGTTAGTGCAGTGGTGTTGGGGTAGTGTAGGGGGTCATGTTTTAGGGTAGTGCAGTGGTGTTTGGTAGTGTAGGGGGTCGTGCTGGGGTAGTGTTTTAGGATTTAGGTTAGTGCAGTGGTGTTGGGGTAGTGTTTTAGGTTTAGGGTAGTGCAGTGGTGTTTGTGTAGTGTAGGGGGTCATGCTGGGGGTAGTGTTTTAGGGTTTAGGATAGTGCAGTGGTGCTTGTGTAGTGTAGGGGGTCGTGCTGGGGTAGTGTTTTAGGGTTTAGGGTAGTGCAGTGGTGTTTTTGTAGTGTAGGGGGTCATGTTTTAAGATGCAACGCTCCAATACCTGACCAGTCTGCACTACATAAAACTGCAAAAAACTAAAAATAAAAAGTGTTTCGCACACTTTTGTCATTGGGCTATATGTGGGCTACATCTGGGTAATATTTGTGCTACATTTGGGCTCTTTTTTCACTGGTGGCCATCTTGGAAGACTTCTGTGTTATGAAGTTTCCTAATTTCCTCATTTACTGCAGTCTCCTCAGTAGGAAATGCTTTCAGTTTTTACTTTGATTCCATCAAGAAGGCATTCAGATGTGTCACACATTTGCCATAAATTCAGAATGTTATTACTCTAGTTGTTCATTAGATCACTGTAGTAAAGCTACTGCTCACCAAGGAGTTAACTGGAAGTCTACTGCTGGTATTGAAAGTGATTGTTTCAGTCTGCATGTCAGAATTTTCTAATGAAATAGAAGAGGATTTGAGATCTCACTTAAAACATGCACTAAATTTTCTTTTGCAGCACTAACCATAATTTCTATGGCAAAATGAACCCCCTCATTTTGTTCCTTTTAAATTAAATGTTTTAAGTGTTACCAGTTTATTCCAATCAAGATGGCTTCAGGTGTGCCATACTTTTGTCATAAGTAAGGCTGTTAGCACTCTAGTTGTTCTTTAGAACACTCTGGGAAGCTGCAGTAGAACACAAAGGCATCAACTGACAGGCTGCTCCTGTTGAAATATAACAGGAAGATATTTGAGATCTCACTTAAAACATGTCCTAATTTTTCTTTCTACAGCACTAACCATAATTTCTATGGCAAAATGAACCCCCTCATTTTGTTCCTTTTTAAATTAAATGTTTTAAGTGTTACCAGTTTATTCCAATCAAGATGGCTTCAGGTGTGCCATACTTTTGTCATAAGTAAGACTGTTAGCGCTCCAGTTGTTCTTTAGAACACTCTGGGAAGCTGCAGTAGAACACAAAGGCATCAACTGACAGGCTGCTCCTGTTGAAATATAACAGGAAGATATTTGAGATCTCACTTAAAACATGTCCTAATTTTTCTTTCTACAGCACTAACCATAATTTCTATGGCAAAATGAACCCCCTCATTTTGTTCCTTTTTAAATTAAATGTTTTAAGTGTTACCAGTTTATTCCAATCAAGATGGCTTCAGGTGTGCCATACTTTTGTCATAAGTAAGGCTGTTAGCACTCTAGTTGTTCTTTAGAACACTCTGGGAAGCTGCAGTAGAACACAAAGGAATCAACTGACAGTCTCTGCCCTTGTTGGATGTACATGTTTTACTGAGAATGTCAGACTTCATTCTCACATGACTGAGAAAGATAATGTGAATTTACAGAAAATATGCTCTCATTTTAGCTTCTGGAGCACCTTCCAAAACTGTATGGGACAAGCATGTGAAAATAGTTTTCTCTCAAACATGATTCATGATATCCCAGCAGAAGGTTTTTCACAGGGTAAAATCACCTTAGAACACACCACAATTCATGAAATTAGTATGGTACCATCAACAAATGAATTCTAATGTAACTAAAGTCTGTTATCACCCTTTATAGTTCTCCTTTTGGTAACCCTCAAAATCTTCGATTCACTACAATGCATTTCAATGGGGTACTATCATTTATATTGGTCCCAAGATGGCTGCCAGCAATTCCAGGATGAAGTGCTGACAGCCAATCAGATCTCACGATGACATGTGTGGTTAGGCTCCGCCCAGATATATATGTGTTTTTACTTTTGATTTTCTCAGCAACTACTGAACGGATTTACACCATTTAACAAAAGGGTTCTTTTTGAACCAAGAACTACCTCTTTGCCAAATTTGGTGTAATTCCGTTCAGCAGTTCAGGCTGTAGCCGTGTCTAAAGTTTCCTATGGGAAAATGAATGGGGAAAACACGTTTTGGGACCC